>JACEVL010001012.1:0-92500 GCA_020284085.1 Aporrectodea caliginosa
CGTCTTCGTCGCGAACGAGTCGAGCCATTGCTCTAGCAGATGAAAACAAGAAAAAGATGAAGAAGAAGAAAAAGAAGAAGAATTCAAAGAAGAAGAAGAAGAAGAAGAAGAAAAATTCAAAAAAGAATTTAAAGAAGAAGAAGAATTCAAAGAAAAATTCAAAGAAGAAGTCAAAGAAAAATTCAAAGAAGAAGAATTTAAAGAAGAAGAAGAATAAGAAAAATAAGAATAAGAATAAGAAGAAGAAGAAGAAGAAGAAAAAGGAGAAGAAGAAGAAGAAGAAGAAGAAGAAGAAAAAGAAAAAGAAGAGGTCGGTCGCTGAGTTGGCTGTTCCAGACCGAGCGCTGCGAGACCTCGCCCTTCGTTCTTGTTCCTGCACATCCAAAAACAACCCCAAATGCTTTCCTAAGAGAACGTATTAGGGTAACAACCTCCAATCAAAACGTAATAAGCTTACGGCCTGGGGATATGGGTGGAACCACGGTCCAGAAGTTGGGGGACCTAATATAGAATGTCTGAGTGGGCGAAAATTGCGAGCGCCGAAGGCGCCAAGCTGAGATTGCCGAAGGCAAGAAGCCCCTAAAGCGACTAAGGGGTATGGGGAGCGTCGTAACCTCCCCCATCGGGGCCTGGGGCGTAGACCTAGAAGTCGACGCAATTTTTAGCACTTGATGCCAAATGGAGCAGGAGTACATTTTGGGCTCTAATTTACCTCACATTTTTCACTGATGATTTCGATATAAAAGTACCTAAACCATCTAGATCTGTGAAAAAAATATGAATTCATTATATATAATGAATAAACTGAGATTTTAGGTTTTAGAAGAACACCGCGATAGCGGTCGCAGCATTAACAATTGAAATGTCCTCCTATGCTTCTATACCGCTAGCTTTAGTCGAATTTTAAAAAGCGAGATAAGTAAAGTTTTGAAATGAAATTATACAGCAATATTCTGCACTGAACTCTGATAGACTTGAGTTTAGCGGCTTTAGCCTGACCCACTATTTTATCGGTAGCAGGGTCAGCGCTATGTTGGGGGAGGGACCTACTAGAACGTCCGAGTGGGGGGGGGGTTGCGAGTGAGGAAGGCGGAAGACGCACAGTCGCGATGGTGGAAGGTAAGAACCTCCTAACGACTAGGGTTACGGAGGAGACGGGGTCTGGGGTAGAGACCCAGAGACCGACGCAATTTTGAGCATTTGATACCAGAGTGCATTTTGGGCTCTTGTTTACCTCAAAATTTTCAACAGTAAGGGACCGTCCCATCCTGTTCGAAAGTTGGGGGGAAGCATCCCACGGGTTCCATAGGGCGGTTACGCCTATGCTGGGGTCCATAGAGTAATGGTAACGTCACTGGCGTGAAGAGCAGTAGGCAGCGGGATCGCTTTCCGCAACCCTCCCAAAAAGGTCCACTCAGCCTATCATTCGGGAGATGGCGCGTTGGTAAAATGAGATGTAGGACATGATGGGCGCCTTGTCGTATAGCCTACAGTTAAATTCGACTCCTCTAATAACTTGTGATCATCCATTCATACTGAATTGTAATCATACTGCGTAGGCTAATTGTCAGTTTGAGAATACTAAAAGATTATTATTTTATGTAGGCCTAATGTAGGCCAGTGTTTAAGCCGATCTTAGACACTGACCTATAGGACCTTATTTCAAGGTAATTAATTTGATGTTTATTGATCCAGTATAATCAATTTTTAATAAAATCTAATTAATCTACCTTAATATAATCTACACTGTTCTCTTGTAAGTTTGACCTTATTCTGTCCAAAGAAAGCCATCCGAAACAACTCTCTTCGGCCAGAAGCTATAGTGACAGGTCTAACTTACCAGTTCGCGCTCTTCCGCGTTGAGATCGTCCATTTCTGTTACTGATATTCTTCAAGCTTCGGAAGAACTGAGACAACGTCTCAATTTGTGGACAATCATAGACAATAATAGCTCACAATACGTTCTCTTGGCAACCATATTAATTATTGCGTCTGTCTTACATAGTTCCAGGTCTAACCAAGTCCTTGGCCTAACTAATGCGAAGGGCGTTTTTCAAAGGTGGTCAGAAGGTTGGAGGAGAAGTTAACCCTCGGGCTACCAAGGGGGGGGGTGGTTGCCACCCCCCTACGTTTTTATGCATAATTTGTTTCCATATGGAATATAATTTTTGCATTTTAGGTAGCTTATACCATTCTTTAGAGGGAATGTAGGGCTTCATTTACACCCACCCTCCCTACGTCTGCTGCTGGTGCCATATCTGCACCAGAAGCCAGTAACTGCCCACTAACCCCCACTCCCTTCTGCCCGTCTGACTCTGATAGGCTCAGGCCGTTGATGCGTCGCGCCAAAACAACCAGGAGTACTAATCATGCGCAAGAGCTGCGATTCATTAGTGGATATATGAACGAAAACCGCCATGGTGGCTTCAGTTCGTTGGCGGGAATTTAAGAGTTAAATGCCCCATTCATTGGCGCACATTTTGAGGAAAACATCATGGTGGTAGCCCACGCCATTCAAAAGTTATAACTTATATATACCCGAGGCACCACACCCCCCTAGTTTTTTGACTATAGCTTATTGACTATTCCTCCTAGAAGAGAAACAATTATACCATTCTTTAGAGAGAATGTAGGGCTTCATTTGCATACCTACATCTTTGTCTTTTGAATACCGGAAGTGATCAAAATAAATAATAATACGCGTAATCTGTGTGAAAATGGCTGAATACAGCATTACAACGTAAACCGATATATATGTTATGTATGGATATATATGTATGGATATATATGTATGGATGTACATTTATACTATATAAACATGTGTAGGGATGATTGTGTGTATCTTTTATACATAGATTAGTTTCAAAACACACATAATCTTATATTTTGTTTATCCAAAAGTACAAAATGTACGCAATAATATAAAATATTGCTAATTAATGGGTTCCGTTGTTAAAAGTGATGTAATTTCGAGGTGCATTCACATAATGTACAACTAAATATTCCATTCTGTGTAGAAATGAATGATGAATCTATTGATATATTACAAGTTATGATATGAAGAAGAGGAAGAAAGGAAGATACAGGTTAAGAAAGAAGAGGAAGAAAGAAAGATACAGGTTAAGAAAGAAGGGGAAGAAAGGAAGATTCAGGTTAAGAAAGAAGAGGAAGAAAGGAAGATACAGTTTAAGAAAGAAGAGGAAGAAAGGAGGATACAGGTTAAGAAAGAAGAGGAAGAAAGGAAGATACAGGTTAAGAAAGAAGAGGAAGAAAGGAAGATACAGGTTAAGAAAGAAGAGGAAGAAAGGAAGATACAGGTTAAGAAAGGAGAGGAAGAAAGATTAACAGGAGGTTACTTCGAGGACGGAGCACAGGGTTTGAATGAGAAAAATGCAGAAATTTAATATCGCGTCAGCAGTAAAATTAGTACCTCGGTTTGACGACACAAATTTGGAACATTATTTACAGTCGTTTGAAAAAGCCAAGGAGCTACATCAATTTCCGAAAGATAAATGGTCGTCGCTAATTCATACGAAGTTAACGGGGAAGGCGTTACAAATTTTCGGAGAGCTCTCATTGGAACAATGTAAGGACTATGAAGTGGTGTAGAAGTCTTTGCTTACGGCATATGGACGAGTGCCAGAGTTCTATGGTGCTACTGAGAGACTCGGGTGCATTGCAGTCGATAGTCAGTAGGGATGGGCTTAATCCGAGTGATTATGTCTTAACGGGAGACGATAGATTGATTCAGGGAATTGTTGGTGAACCAGTTGATGTCCCGTTAGTTGAAATTCAATTAGAAAGTGAGTGGGTTTCGGGAACTGTTCTTTGTGGGTTGGTGGACAAATTACCAAAAGGAATTAATATGCTGATTGGAAATGACTTAATGCAAAAGGAACCGATAGATGTAGCAGTGGTTACGAGGGCTCAAAGTAAATTAGGGACGACGATGCAGTCAAGCGTAGATAGACAGGACGCTGCAAACGTAGACGCTCCTATAATTAAGACTTCGGATGTAATTGATTATGTTGACTTGGATTTAAATAATTTGTTTATTGAAGAGGATGACAGTCATGTTGAAGGTTTGGAATTTTGTACAAGGGAAAGATTAATTGAATTGCAACGCAGTGATGAATCTTTCAATTGTCTTTTTGATTTAGCACGGTCACCGGACAGAAATGAACGGTTTTTTACGAGGTTCGTGATGGAGTTTTGGTTCGTGTCTGGAGGAGTGTGTTGGAACCAGAAGGTTTCGGTAGAACGCAAGTACTCGTTCCAATTTCTTTGAGGTTAAAGATAATTCATGTAGCGCATGATGTTCCTTCGAGTGGACATTTAGGTACGCAGAAAACTCTTGATAGAGTGTTGAGGCATTTTTATTGGCCTGGTATTTTCAAGTACGTGAGAGAGTACTGTCGCACTTGTGATGTTTGTCAGAGGCTTGGCAAGGGAGCTACAAAAGCTCTAGCGCCTTTGATTAATTTGCCGGTTATTAAATCGGATGAGGAGAACGAAGTTCAGGAAGTTGCATTGCCTGATTTTGTTGCTGATGTAGTTGATGCGAGTGACATAAACGCATAGTTAAGGGTAGCTGAGGTGTGTGCGAATGTTGAATCTACCATTGAGAGTATGAATGCTTAAATGCTGTATTTCGGCTTAACGACACTTTTTCATATCGAAGATGATTAGTGTCGGAGGCAGAAAGCAACCTCGTACTCCACGTTTATATTGCGACCGAGCCACCCGCAGTAAAGATCCGAGAAATTAATCTCTGATAAACCGACCGACCGGGAATCGAACCCGGGGCGCCGGCGTGACGAGCAAGCTACTAACCCACTCGGCCACTAAGGATCTCTATAATGCTTAAATCTAGAATTGGATATGGATGTATGTCTTGGGAATTTGGCGGTTGAGGCGCAAGAGTTGTTGTTATTGAGGGAGGATGGAAATTCAAGGTTTTTTTCTGAAGTGGATAGGGATGTTGTTTCGGAAGTGTGTATTGGTGATAAGTCACAGATGGCGAATGATTGTAAAGCACTGTTGTCGATGGAGTCTGTGATGACAACTGTTGTCTGTGAGAATATTTCACATACGAATTTTTGCAATGAGTCTTCTTCGAATGTAGCATTAATGTACATGAATGTCGACTGTGGTGAAAGAGAAATTGTTGTTTTGTTACAACATTGTGGTTTGAATGATGTGTTCACGCAAGTTGTCTCGATTATGCCCTGTTCGCAGATGGGTCGGTTGTTGCACGAGAGTATGGTTGGTTCTAATGTGTTCTTAACAGAGAAATGTATGCATGACGACATATTTGAAAGTTCTTTCAAGATGGAAAGTGTTGTTGAGCAATTGAACGTTTGTCTCACAGATGACATTTTTCTGGAAAGTAACGAACTTTTACCAGATGTTGAAGATTTGGTTGAAGATATTGATTGCTTGAATGAGTGTCTGATGAATGATGTTCAAGATACTTGTAATTACATGTCTCCAGATTTGACAGGAATTTCTATGGAGATTGTTGGTATTGGTTGTCTTGAGGCTTATTTGTGTGCTCAAGTTTATTTGCAGACTGTGTTCGTGAGGATGGAACGTCTGGCCGTCAAGGAGTGTTCGGGACGCAGTCGAGTGACGAGACGAGGTTCTAAAGGACTGAGCGCGTTCGTCTTTCTGTGGATGGGTCTGACTGTCGTGACGTTGGTGGATGGTGCTACTTCGGTCACGAGTTGCACGGCGTTGCTTCCGTTGTTCGAAACGGATGTGGAGGTGGCTTTGGTGGCCTACTCGCCGCTCTTCGCGCTCTCGAAGTTTACCTTGTTTCTGTACAGTTGGTGTGGTACACTGACAGTCGGCGGAAGTTTGGTGGTGGACTGCAACGTTGTTTTTTGAACGTTGGGTATGAAACGAGTTGTCTGAAGATGTTATCAGATTTAGTTTGTCGGTTCACCTTTGGTGATTAAAGAGTCATAGTGTACGATCATGCTTAGGGCCGACGTGAATGAACGTCGGAAGTGTGTATAGATTAAATGTTTCGTTGTATATAGTAATTTTTGTGTAATTGCTTTATATTTTTTATTGTGATATTTGTTTTAATGTGCATGTTAGTTAAGTCAGAAACCCTTCTGGTTTCTGCCTTTGTTTGTGGTCCGGGGGTATGTTAGGGTCTCATGACTGAGTCCTAACTGGTCCTGGGATCGGCATAGTTATGCTTTGGTAGGTTTCCTGGGCGGAAGGGAGACCTCTAGCGGGGGAAATTTCCTATATAAGGATGTAGGAAAGAAGGCGTCGAGAAAGACTCTGATAATACGGCCGTCGGGCGTTTGTCTTGTCCGAGTTCTTCCTGAGGTCTTCCTGTGGGTGTTTTCTTCTGCACGAAATTTAAGCTATTTTGTGGTCAGTTCTACGGTTGATGTTTTGCTTAAATTCGGTTAAGAGTTCTTCTTGTCGTCAGCCTGTTGCTGCGGTGAAGTTCTGCTTCGTTGGCGTTCTTTCGACACAGAGAGCGAATCGCCATCCACCGTTGTTCTACGGTTGGGTAATGTATCGGTTTACTTTGTATTTTGTTGAGAATTATACCTTTTAAACTAGAAACGAGTTGTTGAACCTTTATTCAGGGTGGACACGTAACAATATATTATATATGTGTGTGTGCGACGTGCGTGTGTGTGCGTGTGCGTGGGTGTCTGTGTGTGTGTGTGTGTGTGTGTGTGTGTGTGTGTGTGTGTGTGTGTGTGTGTGTGTGTGTGTGTGTGTGTGTGTGTGTGTGTGTGTGTGTGTGTGTGTGTGTGTGTGTGTGTGTAATAAACAATAAAGGACCCTACATTGATGGCTGTGGAGTACCAATCAATACACACACAGGATTCAACACGTGGTGATGATAGCCTCGGTAGTCAAGCTGTCTGGCAGCTTCTTACGACAGTTGAACATCCTCATTGTCGCAATCTTACTTTTGACAACTTCTTCACTTCATTGGTACTCCTCACAACAATGAAGGATACAGTTTTTGCTGCCACTGGGGCAATACGGGGGAACTGCTTGTGAGACTGTCCTCTCATGAAATCCAGTGCGATGAAGAGAGCAGCGAAGAGCAATCGAATATCAGGGCAATGGAAGTGTTGTGGTGGCATTGTGGAAAGACAACAAGCCAGTGTTCGTAGCATCAGACCATGTCAGTGTGAGTCCAACTGTGTCTAAGAGACGCTACTCGAGTGTTGACAATTAAACTGCTCTATGATGATTTACTCATACAACAAGACAATGGGTGGTGTCGACCGAGGCCTACTTGGTAGGTTCAGTGAATGCAGGCCGGGCATGCGCGGTAATAGGCGAGGGTTCTGTTCTGCTGTCAACACATGCGTCGTGACTACCTGAGGTTGGTGGCAAAAAGGATCAGCTGGAGTTTGTGCGATACATCGTCCGAACCCTGCTCCAGGGAAGTTTAAGCCATTGCCAGGTTGTTGCACTGAGAGCAGTTTTACCCGACATACGCTATGACGGTGACGGCCACAATCTGGAGAATAGCAAGACTGAGGGCCGTTGCAAACTGGATGGCTGTAGGAGAAACACGCTGCACATGTGCGTGAAGTGCAACAAACGCCTTCATCAGAAGTGTTTCACAGCTTTTCATATGAACAATGAGATTTATTTCAATTTCAATGCCACTGGGTACAAATCTTAGTCATTTCTTTCTGATATACCAATAAGTTGATGCTGAAAACATTGCATTTCAGACGGTTTTAACACCAATTATCTATTTTTATACGTTATTGTGTTACAATGTAATTTCATACATGTTCAATATTTCACATGTTGTTAGTAGCCTATTGGCTCAATGTTCGAAAAACGAACATATGCAAATTTGTATACCTTATTTGAGAATAGTCAAAAAACATAATACATACGTTCAAACATTGCCATCAAGGCCCAATAATTATCACAGTTCATAAAAAATTCCTTAATAAAGTTTTGGTCCAAAACGGGTTAATATTATAGCCCATCATTTATGTAACGCCATTTTAAAAAACTTTTATTGGTGACTTGACAAAAAACACATATCGTGAAAACCATGTGCAAAACCTTTGATTTGTTTGTTATGCACGTGATCATTATCTGATTCATTATATGGGTTTGTGGAGATTTATGCCGCTGCTGCGAGTTTGAAGACCATTTCACACAGTGGATAGGGAAGTGTAATTAAAGTAGGGCCTATAATATAAACATTAGCAGGACAAAGGTCTCTGCTTTACATTGTTTACCAGACCATGGCGTGATTCTTGTAGCTGTTGTGTTTGCGATGAGTAAAGTTGGACTTACGCAGAACTGGTCGATTGCAACTAGGCCTATGTGTTCACTTCTAAGTATCCTAAGGTGGTTATCTTCCTTGTGTAAATGGGTAAAATTAATGAGCTTGTTGGTGGCTTCTTTTTTAAATTAATGGCTATTCGACAGATCTAAAGAAAGTGTTTCTTGTACTCTCTGTGATAACGTGATGTGGTTCCGCGACAACTCGTCTACAGATTTTTCGTCTACGGCACCTCGTCAGTTCGTCTACAGACACTTCGACTACCGACATTTCGTCTACAAGTGTATCTTTATCCATCACGGCTAATAAAAACAGGCCGCTTTCTTATAATTTCGCTAAAACGTGTTAAATATTCTCAGGAATCCAGCTTCTAATTACTGAAAAGATTATTTTTATCAATCCAACTTCTATTGTTTCGTTCATGCATCTAGCTTGGTATCCAGCTTCTATTTATGGTAAAAAAATATTTCGATCAATCCAGCTCCTATTTCAACAAAGGAATGTTTTCATCAATCTCACTTCCATTCAGGGAAACAGTTTTTTCATTAATCCGGCTTCCATTTTAAAGTGACAATATCAAATAACTTTGTAGACGAATTGTCGTGACACAGCTGTAAATAGTCGTGAGTCCTAAGAACATGTAGGCCTAGAGTTAGGCTACATTAACCATGCGCACAGACATAGCGCGACTTTCGCTTTAAATATTTACAACTGAACGTCTGCAAGCCTAAAGTTCAATCTTATGTAGGCCTAAGGCAGGGTCTTGAGAAGTATTTTTATCCATCTAGTTTAACTTGCGGAAATCTTGCTTGCTTGCTTGAATGTTTGAGCCACAGGCTAAAAAGTCAAATCTTGCGACGACTAATTCGATCACTTACAATCATTCAATCGTCCTGAAACTTGGCCAATAGACTCGCCCTCGCAGACACTTCATTCTATAAAAATTTCAGCCCCAAAAAGGCTAGCTTATAGAATCGGGGACTCAACTTTTCGAATCGGGGAATCACCTTTTCCGAAACGCAGCGTTGCCATTGGCCGCAACACAAATGGGCGCGCTGCCTGATTAAACGCACGCTATGTCGTAAAATGAACGCGGACTATATAATTGTAGAGGTAACTGCTTCGTAAGACGCATTATGGGATACTAGATGGATATAGTAAAAACTTTGTTTTTACGGGCTGTATTTTATTATCCATCTAGTTTAACTTACGGAAATCTTGAATGTTTGTTTGAGCCACAGGCTAAAAAGTCAAATCTTGCGACGACTAATTCGATCACCTACAATCATTCAATCGTCCTGAAACTTTGCAGATAGACTAGCCCTCGCAGACACTTCATTCTATAAAAATTTCAGCTCCCCCCAACAAAGGCAAGCTTATAGAATCGGGGACTAAACTTTTCGAATCGGGGAATCACCTTTTCCGATACGCAGCGTTGCCATTGGCCGCGTTGCCATTGGCCGCAGCAAAAACGGGTGCGCTGCCTCATTAAACGCACGCTATGTCGTAAAATTAACGCGGACTATTTTCAGAGTACACGTTATAGGAAACTAGATGGATATAGTAAAAAACTTTGTTTTACGGGCTGTATTTTACTATCCATCTAGTTTCACTTGCGGAAATCTTGCTTGCTTGAATGTTTGAGCCACAGGCTAAAAAGTAAATCTTGCGACGACTAATTCGATCACTTACAATCATTCAATCGTCCTGAAACTTAGCAGATAGACTCGCCCTCACAGACACTTCATCCTATAAAAATTTTGGGCCCCCCAAAAAAGGCAAGCTTATAGAATCGAGGACTCAACTTTTCGAATCGGGGAATCACCTTTTCCGATACGCAGCGTTGTCATTGGCCGCAAAAAACGGGCGCGCTGCCTGATTAAACGCACGTTATGTCGTAAAATGAACGAATGTAAGCCCGTTTCTTTGTGAACGTTATAGGATACTAGATGGATATAGTAAAAAACTTTGTTTTTACGGGCTGTATTTTATTATGGCATAATATAACAAAGGTTTAAGGGGTATCTGTGCTAAAACAACCGGAATTTACCTGGGACGTTTAAAATAGACCAATTTTCTGAGCTTCCTCTTAGCTGTGATAGTGTCTACTGTGACAACGCCATCATCCATACCATTCCACAAAGTCTACGACTCTTGCACTGAAGCATCGTCGTAACCAGGAAAAAACTTCGTAGGGGTTTAAATATTTCGGGAGGGGGTTTCCATTGAAGATTGTCACAAAAGTTAAGGTCTTTTGTATTTCGCATGTAAAAGCCTATAAAAAATTTCCGGAAACTGATTTTGGGGTTGGAACCCCGAAACCCCCATGCACTGATAAATGCCATAATGTTCCTTTATGTTTCTTTAATAATTCTAAATGTTATGCCTGTGGACCCGAATTGCATTGTTCGGAGCCCATTCAAAGAACCTCTCCCACTGCGGTCCGCGGTGATCTGATCGACGTGATCGTCCCCTTTGCGTGAACTTCTATAATACAACATCGGTCCTTCTCGGTTGTGGGCCGAGACTATCTGGAATGGGCTTCTTGTGGAGCTGCGTTTCCTACCTAGGAACTCTTCATCTGTATTCTATTCCTCTTTGAAAGATGTGAAAATATTTTGAACCGCGTTTGATCCGTGAGCGCCCGTAAGTAGGCTTTATAATTATCTTGAAGGACGCTAAGCCTATATTTTTTATACATTTTTTAATTGATTGATTGATTGTATTGCTTCCTCACCTGTCATTATCTTGTGCGATTCGATTAGATCTCCTTCACTGCAGTGTTATAATAACTTAAGTCCACACCTTTTAGACCTTTTTCATAGGTGAAATTCTTGTAGCTCCTAAAAATTGTTGTGGCTCTTCTACTGAGCCATTATGGTTTTTAGGGGGTACTGGGATTATTGACATAATTTTATTAGGGGGTCCTTGAATGCTTGAAGTTGTTGACAGAGGGAGGGAGGGGAAAAACTGCCTAAAATTTGTTGGCATAATTAATGGACGACCCCTTCTCCAGTTGTTCAATGATGCAGTTTTCCAACACTGGCGTAACCAGAGATGTGAACAACCTCAATATTGTATCCTTGCTGTGTACCTGCGCATTTTTTTTCCGGAGTATAGACAAGTGCCGAAAGGTCAATCTGGTTTTAGAAGACACCACTCAACTGAAACGCTTCTGCTCCGACTCCTTTCAGACATCTACGGAGCGATTGACAGAGCCCAGCTTACCCTACTGGCCCTTTTCGACGTCAGTGCTGCATTCGACACTGTTACAGTAGCGCCTGAAAACCTCCCTTTACCAGTGAAGAGACTGGCTCGAGTTCGGGAGCGCCTCTGTTTTGAGTGGCGCTATATAAATGCTTGATTACGATTACGATTACGAGTAGACCATGATATCTTCTTAGAACGGTTGAACGTATCGTTTGGTTTAACTGGTAATTTTTATGAATGGGTAGCCTCTTTTCTCCATGAACGTTCCCTCTGCGTGGTCCATGGCTCCACTAGGTCCATATAGGTCCCTGCGCAATGTGGTCTGCCCCAAGGAACGGTCTTTGGCCCATCCTATATATTATCTACTCCTCAGGTGTCGCTCAACTTCTGAAGGCGCATGCTGTTTTAGGTCAGCAATATGCTGACGACGTGCAAGCGTACACTCACTGCCTACCATCCAACGCAATCTCTGCAGTTCGGATCATGAGCGGAACTATGGATGCTCTAGAAGCGTGGATGTCGTCTAATCGACTGCGCTTGAACACGTCCAAGACCAAATTCATCTGGCTAGGCACTCGGAAACAGGTTGCTAAACTTGACTTTACTACTCTTGCCTCTGAATTCCTTCATTATGTCATTTCAACCACGGTTCGTGGCTTCGGCGTCCAGCTGGACCAAGAGCTCACTTACTTTTGCTCCACATCTTCATCGTCTTGCTCGGGACGGCTACTACCAGCTGCGCCAGCTTCGTATACTGTTACCCGCTCGCTTACGTCTGCTGCCAAACTTACTCTTGTGTATTCCTTCATCACAGCTCGTCTTGACTATTGCTCATCGCTCTACTCTGGCCTCCCACCCAGCTTACCTCCGTGAGCTCTGCTGTTCGATTTCGGTTGTCCCAGGGCGTTGCCTCCTACGCTCCGCAGAAAAAGTTCTCTTGCTCCTTTTGCTGGTACCGCAACTACGCAGAACCGAGCTTTTTCTGTGGCAGGCCCAATGATCTGGAATGGTCTTCCTCTAGAGCTGCATCTACACCCTGGGAGTCTGCCTGAAACTTTCCTTACTAAACTCAAAACTGTTCTTTTTGGGAGCGTTGGAGTCGGGGCACTATATAAATTCCCGAATGAATGAATGAATATTAAAAACCAAGATAATAAGTATATTTTCAAAAATATTTTCAAAATCCAGAGGTATAATTATGTCCTCATGCCCCCTCCCGACGCCCATGACCAGACCTACTAGAGTCACGCCCCACTCATCTACCTTAATTAATAACATATTCAACAATACTTGGTCGAAAATAATTAATTGATTCTGCAATTGTGACATTACATGTAGATAATGTCTGATAAAAATTAGTGAGTACGCATGGATGGGAGGGGTTACACAAATGCTTCTAAGCGCTTTACATACAAAGTCAGAAATAATTTATATATAAAGAAAACGATAATTATAAGAAAATTAAGTCAACTCTATAGAGAACAGATGTCTAACTGTACAACACCCTAGCTAAGAGGCCGTGCCTAGTAAGGGAATCAAATCTAGGGAGAACACGGTTATGTGAGCGTGGGCGTAGGCCATGACCAGTACAATTGACAGAGGGGAGAAGGTCGTGGAGGGTGTGGCTAGTATTTGTCAAGATGTATCTAAAGAGGTCTATATCAGCTTTTCTCCTCAAAGTTGGGGAAAGATTTAGGTAGGAAACCAAGGCGTACCAACTTGCGGACCAGCCCGCTCAGAGAGTCAAGTCAAGTTCCTGCTTACTGGCGAAGCCCAACCATACTTGGGAACAGTGTAGCATGCGGTTGATAGTGGTAGCCCTGACCACATCATGAAGCCTGACCCACGAAAACCGATGTGAGATAAAATACGATGGGCATGGAGAGATTGCTTGGCCCCAATGCAACGTCTTTGAACATACGGGGAAATACCGAACTTTTCGGTAATCTCAATGCCCAGTATATTCAACGACACAACCTTTTTAATGCCAGGCAGGACTGGAGGGGCCTGTAAAAGATTCACGTTTGCTTTGGTAAATACAAGAAACGCACTATGAACTTACTCTGAGCCAATATTATGGTTTCACAACGTAGACTAACCTCGCCGAGACGTAGTGTTTAACCCTAGGGCTACCAAGCTTTTTTTGTAACACGGACTACCAAGGGGGGGGGTGGTTACCACCCCCACCTGGATTTCGCGTTTGGTTTCACATATTATAACTTGTAATATAGCAATGGATTCAGCATTCATTTCTGCACAGAATGGTATATTTAGTTGTACATTATGTGAATGCACCTCGAAATTACATCACTTTTAACAATGGAACCCATTAATTAGTGATATTTTATATTATTGCGTACATTTTTTACTTTTTGGATAAACAAATATAAGATTATGTGTGTTTTGAAACTGATCTATGTATAAAAGATACACACAATCATCCCTACACATGTTTATATAGTATAAATGTACATCCATACATATATATCCAATTTTATCCATACATATATATCGGTTTACGTTGTAATGCCGTATTCAGCCATTTTCACACAGATTACGCGTATTATTATTTATTTTGATCACTTCCGGTATTCAAAAGACAAAGATGTAGGTACGCAAATGAAGCCCTACATTCCCTCTAAAGAATGATATCTTTGCTTCTTTTCCAGGAAGACAAACGAATACGCTGCAGACAAAAAACTAAGGGGGAGTGCTTCCATTCAGCCATTTTTCACGCATATTACGCGTATTATTATATATTTTGAACACTTGCGGTCATCAAAAAACAAATTAATCAGTATGACAAAATAGCACTACGTGTCCTCTATGCAACGGCATAATTTATTTTCTTAAAAAATAAATTATGAATACGTTATAATCGAAAAAACATGAAAAATGTGTGAAAGTGTAACCTATTTTCATACATTTTAATTTATTTTGAGCACTTCCGGTTGTCTCAAGTCAACTCAGTGACCATAGAAATGTAGCCCCACATTCCCTCTATAGAATGGTATAATTTGTGTCTCTTAATATTAAATGACGGATAAGATATAGTCGTAAATCTATGGGGGCCTGGTATCCACCCCCTGGTACCTCGGGTATATTGGGTATAACTTTTGAACGGTGTGAGATATCATCTCACATTTTACCTCAAAACGTGTGCAAATGAACCCCCTACAGCTACGTAAAAGGTCAAATTTTGATTCCATACGGAAAAAGTTTGAGATGAAAAAAACCTGGGGGGTGGCATATCACTCCCCTTCATCCATCAAATCTATCCCAAAGATCAATGTGCTCAAGACAAGACTAAACATTTGGTACACACACATATACATACGCATATATATAAATATATATATACAAATATGCAATATGTTTCGTTAACCCTAAGTTATAAATAAATTTCTGACCATATTATTACAAGATCCCTGTAACCACAGTAACCTATGACAAAATTATTCACGTTATTCCCATATTTCCACTTTGTTTTCTGAGCATCTTCACTGGCTTCCTCTAAATGCCTTAATTCACTTTAAAATTCAATTCTGCTGACTACCTTTAAGTCACCCTTGGGTGTAGCCCCAACGTACCTCTGTGCGTTTATTCGTCGATTCGGCTATCTCTCTGGTCACTCTCTTCGTTGGTTGGACTGTTATGATAAATGTGGATTTTACTGTTGACTTCAGACTTTCTTTTCCCATGGGCTTTGCGCACTGGGGTCGCCTCTGATTAGGTTATTTGTTCTGTAAGGCCTACCCTGATGTTAGTTGACTGTGAGGCGCCCTTGTAACGGCATGGCTGTGTTACGGCGCCATATAAATTGTCACTGTTATTATTATTATTATTATTATTATTATTATTATTATTATTATTATTATTATTATTATTATTATTATATTAGGTTGTACTTCGAGAGGAGCTTTAGAAGTTGTTAGGTACGAAGACTTTCTTATTTCCTCGGGCTGTCACGCTGAAAGCACCTTCTGAATAGCTAGTACTGTAAGAGGCGCTTTATAAATTCTCAGATACGATACGACACGACGTTAAACTCTCTAAACGCGAGGATAAACGACTTGTTTAGCAGGTGGTCTGTACTTTGTGCATGAAAAATTAAAAAGGAGACATGAATAAGCGAAATTGATCGCAACTGCCAACTTATCTGACATCGCTTCATAACAATCTGTATTTCAAGTTCTATAAACAATCCCTTCAGTCACAACCCTTCCGACTGATTTCAAAATTTAAAGCTTGTTATAAGATAGACACGATAATAGATAATGATAGTTTGTATAAGGCAGTTGTTTTCTTCTGAGATCCAAGATTGAGAGATTCTTAGTGAATCCAATTAATCACGAGCCCACTGAATTCGCTTATATACGAGGTGGTTGCCCATCGCAAGTACACCTTTACCGTTGAGCCCGAGTTAACTCGGGCTGCGTAATCCGTTCTCAAATCGTGGAGCCCGAGTTAACTCGAGCTCCGATAGTTAGTCGAGGCAATTTACAGTTAGACCTGGGCAAAATTGCTTCAGAAGCTTTTTAAATAGTTTCCTGCTCGGTTTCCATTGCTGAATAACATATCCAAAATCCGAAAAAAATCAGCAGATAAGTTTCGTCTGCATATTTTGATAAGCCTATTTCCAGGGTGGGCCGCTTTAAGCTTCGAAATTGCTGTAATAATGTTGGCTGGGCCTAGACCTGACCCCTGAGCAATACTAGCACTGATGCGAACAATCGCAGAAATTAAGCCCTTGTATTTGGTTGTATGACCCCGATCTCCAAGATAAGCAAATTATTATCCAATCGTACAAGCAGTCTTGAATTTGCAGCTCGGCTAACTGTTCAGCTAGGTAGGAGTGCCTCACCGTGTCGAAGGCTTTTGTAAAATCTAGGGCAATTAGATGTACAAATTTATTGTCTTTTAGTAGATCCGTAAGGTTGTCGGTCAAGGCGATTAGTGCAGCTGAGGTGGAACCTGTAAGTCGGAAAGCGCATTGGTCCGTGAAATCTTGAAATCGATGATAGTCTTGTCCACTCTCTTTAAAAACTTTAATCGCATCTCGTCTCCTCCTCACTAGGTCTGTATTATAAGCCACATCCATTGCATAAAGCCAAAGAGGTTTTCACACCTTTCCCGCACTCAGTGCATGCTCTAGTTCCATTGCCTTTTCGGAGACGTGCAAAGTGAGAAAAGCAATAGTCGCCGATACAACTTCGACCATGATTTTATTAGCTAGTTGAGTTTTCCAGAATTGCGCTACAACATATTTCTGCATGGCTCCTAAATAGCCTGACCGGTCGTTTCCATTTCCAGTTTCGTTATGGGCTCGTACAAGTTGCATTTTTCGTTAGCTCCCTGGAATATAGCCTATTTTAACAAGCAGATAGTATTATAATTGTGTTGTCCACAAGTCTAGTTATCCAAACCATTGTCAGTGCGAACCCGATAAACTATATTATTTAACCAAAAATTAATAAGACAATCAATGAATTTCTAGCATAGACGGAACAATCCAATCGGAGCGCGACGTGTCAAAGCCCTTAAGAAATATGCCAAGTGCATGCGGTGGAGATTGAAATCGTAGGTCTATTCAAAGAAACAGGACGCGTTTTGTCAGAAAGAGGTTTTGTAAGATATTCACATTTGTCAACATTCACAAACTGATGCTATAGTTAGTTTATGTTTATATATTTTTACTGCATGCAAAGATGTGAGGTCAAGACCTTTCCAAAGCCTTTAAAAAAAAAAAAAAAAAAAAAAAAAAAAAAAAAAACCAAGCCTTTAACAGCCCTGGTTATAGCATAAGTTGTAGCATGCAATAGCAGTACAGCAGCAGTCTGGTCTGCACTTGATGGAAATGTTTTCTGCATATTGCAGATGTTGGCTGTCCGGATGAATTCTATCACGTGCTTGATATGGGGTCGAGATACTGTTACGAACCCGGTGTGAAAATATAACTTCTTTTTTGCATCCGTATGGTGTGATCTGCCATCTGAGTGTCCTAACAGCACTTTGATTAACTGTCCCTAAAGTTATCTCATTGAGTAATTTCCTTGATATCCTAACGGGGATGACTAGATAAGCTGTTGCAGCTTCTTCTCCTCGTATTTCGTTTGATTTTTTTCAGTTTTCTTGTTTACAGTTGAAACTTAAAAGTACATTACATGCTTGTTTTAGGACATGAGTTCCGTTCTTTTTCTGTGTTTCTGTGTATCATTTGATCATTGTTACTATTAGGTCTTACGAAATTAAACATTTCCATTTCCACATCATTCATAGATCTGTCCAATTCAAAAGTCTCGATCCGAAGCTTAACGTTATAGAACTGATGGTTGAGAGCGAAATCGTGTATGTGCACTGGGAACTGATATTATAGTAGTTTGGCGACATAAAAACGTCGTACATGTAGGTCGTGGTGTAAAGGCCTCCGCAACCTAAAGACTACACACGCAATTAATATTACTGTTATCATTGAACTATGAACATACTTGTAATTAAAATTATTGTGAACCCTTAGTATAACATTCCATTTCGCTTTCACAAACATTACAATGGTAAATGTTGTATCTGACTGATCTAAGAATTCAATTAGATAATTGGATGAAAGCGTAGCCCAGGACTGTTGAGACACGGTTGGTGCTAGGTTTACCCAGCCTTGCAAAGCGAATTGTATGAGTTCGAGCACGCCTTAACGATACTGTCTGGGACCTTCAGCAATGCCTTCACGCACACCTTTTCAGTGCCTTCGACGATTAATTCCTTGCCAGTACATAGTGGTGCTAACTATACGCCTACGTTGTTGCATGTAGGCGTGTGGAGGTATTGTATTGTATATATCAATTTACATAGCGCCTCTCGCAGTGCACACCAGAGGCGCTCCCAGTGCGAGATACCCAGAGAAAGGAAAGCGGTCTTGAGACAACGAAGAGAGGTTACTTGGCCCACCAGTTAATAAATAGGAACGTGTCAAAGGAGGAAGTTGGTTCCATAGTGTAGGGCCAATGAGGGCAAAGGCTCGCATTTTAGCCATAGCAGTTCTTGCTCGCGGGACAAAGAGATCATGCTGGTTTAATGAGCGTAGCGGGCGAAGAGGTAGTGTAACTGGGTAGCACGTGTGTTAAAGGCAGAATGGATCACACGCATAATGAGTTTGGCGACTGTTTAGTGTGTTCTAAATACGGAAGTGCGGATAGAGTTTAGACTGGAATTTGTATTTTATGCTAGCGTTAGTCGCTCGTGTAGGCACCAGTTTCTTGTTGCCTCATCTTGTTTGTCTTGAACTCGGCGTCAGATGGTTAGTTTAATCCTGCTGATTCGTTATGATTGGCGTTGGTGAACTTTTTCTTATGTTCGTTCGTGCGATATGCACTCTCTGCTTCTAAATATTGTTACGGGTTCCCTATAGCTATAACGAAGCTGAAGACTCGAATCTAGTTTTCAAGGTATAATTCTCGACAAAAACAATAAATCAACACGATACATTACCCAACCGTTGAACGACGGTGGAAGAAAGGTTCGCTTTCAATGTGAAGAACGACCAACTAACAAGAAGTCTGCAACTCAGCAACGGGCTGACGAACATCACAAACTGAAGCACCGTAAGACTTGAAAATGGCACAAGTCACGAACTAACTTGACTACCATGCAACCCAGAGAAATCTCAGACAACCCGACTAGCGCGAAGGCTGAGTATCGGAGATTCTCTCTCCGCCCCTTACTCTACATCCTTATATAGGCGACTCCCCTCGGCTAAGGAACTATCCAAGGGTAACGAATGCCCATCCCAGGACCGGTTAGGACTCAGTCATGAGACCCTAACATACCCCCGGACCACAAACAAGGCAGAAACCAGAAGGGTTTCTGACTTAACTAACATGCACATACAATCAAAACAAAATCACAAATAAAAAAATCACAATTAAAACTTATATACACAAATACATTATAAAAAACGAAAAACCTTTAAACTATACACACTTAGACGTTCACTTACGTCTCCCTAAGCATGATTATATTCGAGAAATAACCGATCCATGTAATCGGACTAAACATCGAAACTTAACGTAGTACTTTATAGTTCATATACAGTTCCAAAACACTCTTCACCAAATCCTAAAACAATATGCCTATTAATCACCAAAGGTGAATCGACATACTAAGTCCGAGAACAAATTCAAACGACTCGGCCTATACGCAACTTTCAAAGAACCTCGTCGCATTCCAGAACCAAACTTTCGACGACTGTCAGTGTACAACACCAACGGTACCGACCCAAGGTACACCTCGAAAGCGCGAAGAGCGGCGAGTATGCCAACCAAAGGCAACTTGACGTCCATTTCCACCAACGGAAGCAACGCCGTGCAACTCATGACCGAAGTATCACGAGCCGACAACATCAAAACGGTCAGCACCATCCAAAGGAAGACGAAGGCGCTCACGACCTTCGATCCCCGTCTCGTCAAGCGTCTGCGTAACCAACCATCCTTGACGATCAGAAGTTCCATCATCGCGGACACATTCTGCAAATAAACTTGAGCACACAAATAAGTCTCAAGACAACCAATGCCAACAATCTCCATAGAAATTCCTGTCAAATCTAGAGACATATCTAGAGAAGTATCTTGAACCTCATTCATCAGACACTCATTCAAGACAACTTCATCTTCAACCAAATCTTCAAAAACATCTGGTAAAAGTTCATTCCTTTCCAGAAACATGTCATCACACTGATTTACCATATCTGTGAGATAAACGTTCAATTGGTCAACAACCCTTTCTATCTTCAAAGAATTTTCAAAAATGTCTTCATGCATACATTCTTCTGTCAAGAACACATGACAATCAAACATGTACACGTTCTCGTGCAACAATTGACCCATCCGCGTACAGGGCATAATCGTGACAACTTGCGTGAACACATCATTCAAGCCATTTGTCATCTGACCATAATGTTGCAATAACACAACCGTACGCACCAAAATCACTCTTTCACCACAGTCTACATTCATGTACATTAATGCTACATTCGAAGAAGACTCGTTACAAAAATTCGCATGTGAAATATCCTCACACACAACAGTTGTCATCACAGACTCCATCGACAACAGTGCTTTACAATCATTCACCATCCGAGACTTATCAGCAATACACATTTCCGAGACAACATTCATGTCCATTTCAGAAATATCTCGTGAATTTCTATCCTCACCGACCAACAACTCTTCTTGCGCCTCAACCGCAAAATTCCCAAGACATCCATCCAACTTTAAATCTTCAGACGCACATTCATACCTACGCAAAGATACTTCCACTCCTTCATTGAAGTATTCGCCCGTGTGCACAATCTCAACAGGAGACTCAACATTCTCACACACCTCATTCGTCTCTTCAAACATTGAACACAAATCATTCTCGTGCCCATCCTCTTTCTGCGTGTCACAACTGAAATTAATTAATTCAGCGTGAAACACCGAATCCGAATCACTTTGTACACTCGCATTCGAGTCATCAAACATGCACGATAAAACACTTTCGTTTATCTCGTCCAAACAATCCTTAGGCGTATCATGCACTTGATTATTCTTATTCGTCTCCGAAGGAAAACTCACATTTTGTGCGCTGTCATTCGTAGACTTCTTAAACACTGAAAATTTCTCGACCCCATGCTCAATTTTCCTTGACGAAATTTGTTCTCTGCCAAAAGAAATTTTTTGAGCTTCCTCTGCCAACTTCTTTGTCTCACTCTTTACTTCTGCCCAAATCTCATCAAACTTTCGTCTATCAATGAACTCTCCTTTATTCTCAGCTTCCTTCATTCTCTCACCAGCAATTCTTGCTTCCTCCCATGACCCATATTCTACTCTCGTTTTCACTTTTTCCACAAATTTCCTCTCCTTTCTTCTCTCCTTACACGCCACTGCCTTGGCTCTTTTCTCTTCCAAACTCTTCCAAGGACCCATTTCAAAATTTCAGTCGACTAACCTTCAAATTTCAAAATTTTCGACCGAAAACGCCCCTTTTTAACTCAATGAAATTTATCGAACTCAATTTCGACCAAATTCAACGCAACAATTACGATTAAGCCTCAACTTATTTTCGTAAAATTTGAACGGATACGCCCCTTTCAAAATTTCACTGTCGCTCTACACTTCGACGTAAAAATTTCACAACGAAGTCGTACATTTCCCTTTACGACTCAAATTCACAAAAAAATCTCAACCGGAATGCACACCGTATAATAGAGAAACGCTCTCCAAATTCAAAATTCTCTTCCTGACGCAAATTTTGTCTTAAAGAAGAGCAAAACAAATTCTCGCAAAACTCACATGTAACGTCTCCTACCAACAAATGAGAAACGAACGAGAACAAAATCCCGGCCTAGAGCTCACATATGTTACGACTACACATTATGAGAGCTCCGAAAACACGACCGAAGAAAAAATCGAGCACACATATGTTACGTATCCACCTATATCTACACATACGAGAGCTGAACCAACGAACAACCAAGGAAAAAAATCCCGGCTAGAGCTAACATATGTTACGCTACACCTATGAGAGAGCCGAAAAACGAACGACCGAAGAAAAATCCCGGACGAGCCCCCATATGTTACGGGTTCCCTATAGCTATAACGAAGCTGAAGACTCGAATCTAGTTTTCAAGGTATAATTCTCGACAAAAACAATAAATCAACACGATACATTACCCAACCGTTGAACGACGGTGGAAGAAAGGTTCGCTTTCAATGTGAAGAACGACCAACTAACAAGAAGTCTGCAACTCAGCAACGGGCTGACGAACATCACAAACTGAAGCACCGTAAGACTTGAAAATGGCACAAGTCACGAACTAACTTGACTACCATGCAACCCAGAGAAATCTCAGACAACCCGACTAGCGCGAAGGCTGAGTATCGGAGATTCTCTCTCCGCCCCTTACTCTACATCCTTATATAGGCGACTCCCCTCGGCTAAGGAACTATCCAAGGGTAACGAATGCCCATCCCAGGACCGGTTAGGACTCAGTCATGAGACCCTAACAATATATTTTATTTTATATGTAATAAGGGCTTATTACAGATTCTTTCCAGAGTACCACGCCAGAATATATAACAATAATGCTTCATTCTGAGTGAACATAAACAGTTACTATTCCCAAAGTAAGAAAGCATGAGGTTCAACAGTCCATTGACGTAATGCCTAGAGGCGGCCATGGGTTAGCGACTTCACTTTGTTAGCTGCGGTGCATGAGGGCGGGTACCAAATCATCCTTCTCACCATCTGATAATCTCCATCGACAGTGTACAGTCGGTGGATCCGTTATGAAGACGAGTTCACTATTATTATAGGCAGGAAGTTGAACAGTAATCCTTCGGTCCCTAGCGAAGATTTAAACTCCAGACCTCTGGGTTGACAATCTAGCAGGCTAAGCTCAAACCTATGCGCACCTTCAGTTATGATATAAATTCTTTTCTTGGCGTAGTTTAAGCGTCTTTAGTATCACGATGTGCTCCAATTAATTTAATTTGTTCAGCATTTTTAGGCATGTGGACAATATCATAATAAGCTTATACGTAAGCGCTTTTCGTTTCGTTTATTGATCCAGTACAAATAAAATACAAGTGTTGAACATAAAAGTACATAATATGCAGTCAAAGTTAAGTACAGATGTTATAACATACGGACTGAGCTGCAATCATAATAGAACACTTTTAGAAGAGAAGTTAGTCTAAGGTCAGGAACAAAAGGCACACCTAGAAGGGAAAACTCCCGCTGATTAGGGGCCCAAATCAAGAAAATAATAGTGGCTTATTACTCGGATATAACACAATGAAAATTTTTTACAGTGTAAGCAGCGTTTGTGCATCTACAATTGTTGCTAGTTATGTTGTATAGCAGACAACAATGATGGATGTAATAGCTGCCATTGAAATGGTATAGAAAAACCACTACAAATACCCGGATACAGACAGTGACAGACGACACTATAACAGATTAAAGTAAATAATTTTATTGTTGAAAAACACTAAATATTCTTTGTAACAATCAGACGTAAATATGACTTTGTATAAATAAAGCGAATTACAAACAGTGGGTCAAAGACATAGAATCAACTAAAAGACTACAGAACACTATTTAATATTTTTACTTATAACCCGACATAATTATGATACATTCAACTTCATATATGCATGTTTGTATGTAAGTATGAGCACTTGTTATAGCAGAGGGAGAGAGAGAGAGAGAAACAGACAGACAGACAGACAGACAGACAGAGAAACAGAGAGAGACAGAGAGAGACAGAGAGAGAGACAGAGAGAGACGGAGATAGAGAGAGATAGAGAGAGAGAGACAGAGACAGAGACAGAGACAGAGAGAGAGAGAGAGAGAGAGACAGAGAGACAGAGAGAGAGGAGAGAGACAAAGAGAGACGGAGATAGAGACAGAGAGAGACGGAGATAGAGAGAGAGAGAGAGAGAGAGAGAGAGAGAGAGAGAGAGAGAAGATGGGGGCATTTCGTATGGCCATTTAAAGTAAACAGTTAATTCAGGGTAATACCCGAACAAGTCTTTCCGTCATCACCAAGAGTATAACCGGAATCACGGCTGCACGTGTAACTGCCCTCAGTGTTGAAACAATTCTGTTGACAACCGTTCTTTCCGCTGCACTCGTCGACATCTGCTCAACCAGTTCATTCCTCCCACAATTTGTATATAGTTCAAATAATAGACAAGATAATGCATAAAAACCACCAATGTCATACCGAATAGGTTCTTGATAAGATATACCTGTGAGGCCTTCTTCGAACATGCTGCAATATATTTTTATTAACTGGATAGTTAATACTTTTAATTAATATGACTACTAGTATTGATATTATTATTATTAAGCGCTGCTACTATCTACTGACCAAGCATGAATCGATGGAGCTGAGCAACAGTGAGTGAAGGTCACCTTCACTTCGGTAGCATTCGCATGGAAGGCTCGAATCCATAGGCCTACACTCCGCTTTACAATGCGAGCGCTCTAACCAAAATAAATGGTTACTGTGTCCTACAAGTGTTTGCAAAGTGCTTTGATTTACAACTGCTTTCTGGAACTTTTAACGACCTGGGTAGAATACTCAAATACTGGTATACATCTTTTCGGCGGTGCTTTCGTTCTGCAATGCAACTGTGGATTCGAACCTGCTGAGGAGAACCTTGGACAAGTTGTTCGCGCACGCGCTTCTATCACCAAGCGGTATAATTTGGTATCGGTTTGAACCTGGAAATAAACTGAAAGTCCTGTAATGCATCAAATCTCGTGTCCAGGACCTTGGAAATGAAAAAATACCGGCCAACGGGGTCTTGAAACCAGCCCTTTCGCGCCTCCCCTAATTTACATTACGGGAAGTGTGAAACTATTTATTAGCATTCAGTGACATAGTCTAATTTTTGTCGAACAGAGTTGGATAGGCCCCTATGCAGCAAAGTTTGAGTCGCATCTACTCCCTATGTTCCATTTTCTTTCTTTCTATAGAATTGCGTATTTGACCACTTACAATATGTTGACGAACTGGATTTCACTGCGGTGTAACTTTAACAGTGTCAAATTTATAGACTACTAGCAGTTTTTACCCGGCGTTCGCCCGGGTTTTCCTCAGCGCCCGTGTATTTGAATTTAACGACAGCTTCGTCAGCGCCCGTGAATTTGAATTTAACGATGTGAAAATTGTTCGTGTGTTCCTCTGGCGACTTAGAAATTCTTAGAAATTCTTCCGTGGGCGGGACCACTTCTGATGTTAAATCAACGGTCATCGTGATTGGTTGCGAATCAGAGCGTTGACCTATATGCTACGTGTGACGTAAGATTGCATATTTAATTAGCATGCGTGACGTGGACAAATGGCCTTACTATCGCCATGGTGTAAGAGACCGTTATTGAGATATAGCCTCGGCGAAAAGTTGGAAATTTAAAATGGCCATATATCGGCGGTTAAATAAAATTTCGAACTGAAAATAGTCGCGTTGAATTAGACGTTGCGTAATAATGTTTTGTAATTTTTTTCAAATCGCTAAAGCGTTCCGTTTCGGAGCCTTTAGCCGGACAACCAAACATACATACATACATACATACATACAGAAGGACGCGTAAATCCGAGTAAGACTTATAATATAAGATTTAACCTGGAAAACAAAATGATAATTCAGTTGAATTTTTGGAACTGACCTTCACACGAGACTCCATCAGGCTTAAGGCGGTAGTCATCATCGCAGCCACAAGTGAAGCTTCCGTTCGTATTGTGACATCTCTGCTGACACGGATTCTCGCTAGATGCGCATTCATCATTGTCTTGAAAGCGACAAGTTAAGAAACATTGAGATACGCGAATCAGTGGCTTGAAATTTTTTTTAAAAATACAGTGAACTACATGTATTTATGAGCGTTCTGTCAACTCCGGACGGACCTCCGTTAGTCTTTGTTATCGTATGCTTCAAATTTCAAAAGGGCCACTTAATTGGGACTTATGTGTGTAGGCCTACGATAGCTCACCAGTGGTGTCTCTTCAATCTATGTGAACATTATTTTGCTTGCAGGTGAATTTGTTGCACTTGATTAAATACTTTGGATTTAGTAGGATAATATTCTAGCCTACTGAATGCTATTCTATGGTACACGCTATACAAAATCTTTGCTATCGACGTCAATGGCCCTTGATATCACAAGATGTCATTAAATATTTTGATCCGATTAATGAACTATAACTATAACGTGGAGGACAAGTTGATTCGGTTGCACTAAGTTACACTACGCTTCTCCATACAGGTGAAGATAAGCAGATGGAAAAAGAAACAGGATGAAACATGTCGACAGAGATAGAGGCTGACAAAAAGATAAGGCGGAGTTTAAGAATACTTCAACGAAACAAATAATTAGTCTGCTTGGATTATTAATGGTGTCAATTTTATGCGGAAATGTAATAGTCAATAATGCTGATAAACAAACCGGAGCAAGTGTATCCGTCAATATCCATTGTGTAACCAAGTTCACAGCTGCAGTTGTAACTTCCGACTGTGTTGTGGCAAAGCTGCGTGCAGTTGTTATCTCCTGTGGTACACTCATCGACGTCTGTCAAATGTAAGAGCATCTACTAATAATTATTGCTTCTTTATGTAATTAAACATAATATAATTATATATATATATATCATATTTTTTATTTTTGTTCTTGTCTTCGTTTAGTTTCTCTGTTTCTGCATTGTGCGAAAGTAAAATATAATATTAAAATATACTAACATTTAGGCCTACTCGGCTTTGTCCGGGTTTTCCCCAGGCGTAATATTTAACGGCTGCAAATAAAGGCTACTTATATAGACTATGCTGACGGGCTTCAAATGCCCTAATTAAAATGTCCATATATACCTGAATGGAAACGATATTTAGAGGGAAAATAGCACTGTTATTTTAGTTCCAGCATTAATTTTAATTCCTGTTCTTATTCTATTCAACTGTCGTCATTTTTGTTCTAGTTTTAGTTCCTCTTTATAAATAAATTTGTTCTTGTTCCACTTCCTATTTGGAAATAATTTTAATTCCAGTTCCAGTGCAAGAAAATGTATATTTGTTGTTCCACTTCCAACTCTCACAGAAATGTCTAACATGAACGATTATTGTCTATCAGACTGTCACACAAAATAGTGTCTTGACGTAGGCTATTTATGAGATAGTAGACCTATATTACGGACAATGTGGATGCGACTGTTACTGTCACTTCAATCAGGAGCCGCCGTCAGTACGCATAGCTATTAAAATGAAAAATATATTTTGTCTATTCCGTTCTCGTCCGAGAAAAATATTGAAATTCTTATTCCCATTCTATTCTCGTTCCAGACTTACTTTTAATTCCAGTTTTTGTTCCGTGGAACTAATTAAAAATAATTATTATTCCTATTCTATTCTCAGGAACTAAAATAACACTGGAAAATAGTTGCTTTGCCCGTGTATTTGAATTTAATTACCTGTGTCTTAGCGGGTGCTACGTTTAGCATTTGAATTTAATGTGCTCCTGGTAAGCGGCTTCGTATTTGAATTTAATGTCCGCTCACTGATTGTCTCCGCCACCTATCGAACGTGCTTCTGTGTAGCTCTCGCGTAATCCATCCTTGGATTATTTATCTCTACCGTATAATTATAGGCCTATTATTTGTTCCCCGGGCTAAATACAATAGTAGACGAAGCTCGGCCGTTCTTCTATTACCTCGTTGAGCTCGATCTCTTATTCTCGAGTTTTTCGTGTGCCATTTGCAAGCGTCATTTTTCGGGACGACGTCGTGGTTTTATGACGAATGCACCTGATTTTCATATTTAGCCCAGCGTAACGTGAGCCAAAGGCCGCCGTTATTAATATTACCTCGTTGAATGTGACCATTTCGAAATTTAAAATGTCCATAAATCGGAATTTTTAAAGTTAATGGTGACTTGCGAATAGTACCGTTAACCTACGAATTCTTTTAAGGTTAGCCTATTTAAAAAAATTCGTAGGCCTATCGCTAGAGCGTTCCGTTCGCGAACCTTTAGCCGGACAAACAGAAGTAGGCCTACATGTACAAACTCTGAGACTTAGGCCTATGTTTTGTCTTCGTCACTTAATATAATCTCAAATATCTATATTTTGTTCGCGTATGATGCATTATTTCAGATTAAAGCAGAAGTCACAAAATTGTATTGAGTTTGAGCTTCTGGTTGAATTTTTAATGTTCATTTTTCACTTTCACATGTAACTAGGCCTACAAACCTTCACATGTGACACTGTCGGATTTTAACTGATATCCAGAGTTGCATTCACAGCTGTAGCTTCCATCCGTGTTATAGCATTTGTGTTGGCACAGATGTTCGTCAGAGTCACACTCGTCAATGTCTAAAATACAAAGCATGGCGTACCTCATTAGGTTAAGAGGATTCAACAAATCAAAGAAAGTTAAGAAATTGTGCAGAACAGTTGTGGGCTCGCGTGCATTTCATGCCTCTGCCCCCTAAGGAATGGAATCGACTGCCACGCTCTCTTCGTAGCTCATATTTACTTCCTTCCTGCAAAAAGCGCCTAAAAACTCACTCTTTCTCCTTGGCTTTCAAGCACTTGAATATCCAATTGCATCTTCTCCTGGCGGCTAAATATATCAGCGCCTCAGACTCTCATTTTGGTGTAACAGTGCGCGCGTTACAAATTTATTTATACTTATAATAATAATAATAATAATAATAATAATAATAATAATAATAATAATAATAATAATAATAATAATAATAATAATAATAATAATAATAATAATAATTGGATCTAAGCAATGAGGCAATCCGGGTGGCCGTTGGACTGCGTCTAGGGCTGGATCTGTGTGCCCCGCACCAGTGTCAATGCGGAGAGATCGCCGACCCAAGAGGTCACCACGGGTTGGTTTGCAGGCGATCAACAGGAAGAACAGCCCGGCACTTTGCAGTCAACGACCTAGTGTGGAGAGCTCTCGCGAAGGCGGATATTCCCAGCTCGAAGGAGCCGCCGGGCCTCATCAGAACGGACGGCAAAAGACCGGAGGGGGCAACCCTCGTTCCATGGGCCAGAGGCAAATACATCGCCTGGGACTTCACAGCCATTCACACATGTGCGGCCTCCTATATCCACCTGTCATCATCTGTACCTGGAGGGGCTGCGGAGCATGCTGCAGATCGGAAGTGCAACAAGTACTCCACGCTCCCTGCCTCCCACGAGTTCGTTCCGATAGCAGTAGAAACACTGGGCCCAATCAATCGCGCGGGTCGCGAGTTTTTGGTGGAGCTGGGTCGCCGTGCAGCCGCTGTTTCTGGCGACCAAAGGGAGACAACTTACCTTTTCCAGAGGCTTTCAATTTGCACTCAACGTTTTAACGCCGTTGCTTTTAGAGGCACCTTCACACCGTACCCCGGGGACGAGGACCGCGTACTCCAAGCTTGATCACGCTTCTTTTATTCAGTTTCTTAGAGCCTGAGGGATTTTATTTACCTCGGGCAATAAAAAAAAAATAAAATTAAAAAAAAAAAAAATAATAATAATAATAATAATAATAATAATATTAAAATAATACTAATAAAAATAAAAATGCTATGATCATGTATGAAAAGTAATTTGCGATGGGCACGGATGACAATGTTGAGAGACAATCTAGTGGCTTTAAACCAAGAACAGATTGATTGAAGCTTACAATTAACTCTTTAAGCAGGAACTCCAAGGATTTTTCAGAAAAAAGATTAATATAATCAGCAAACGGTACAAAGTAGAGTATTTCTGAGGTTTTTTTGCAAATCACTGACATAAATCAATAAAAGCAGTGCCCCCAAAATGAAGCCCTGCGGAACACCACAAGCAAAGTGCTTATTTCCAGACAAGAAGACGTTAAAACAAGCACATCGAGATCTGTTCCTAAGATAGTCCGAAAACCAATTTAAAATGACATCTCTTAATACCATAATGCTCGCGTTTTGTAAATAGAATTTGGCGGTCAACGGTGTCAAAAACCTTCGACAGGTCAAAAAATTCCTAGAGAAAATTCATTTTTTCTAAAGAATCAGTTATTTTACACTGCTTGTCCAATAATGCCATAAACGCATAATGATCCTTGAGGAAGCCATATTGGTTAAGCGAGGTCATGTAAATGCTCAATAACAATTACTGTATTACATTACTATATTAGAAAGTAAACTGTGTGAAGATCATCACAGATTTTGTATTCTTTAACTTATGATAATACTTCCGAACAACCAAGTAAAATTGTAAAGGATTAAAAATGATATTTTACCGTTACATCGTAAGCCCAATGAGTCGATCAGGTAACCAGATCTGCAGCTACAATTGTAACCTCCCACAGTGTTCAAACACGTGTGTTGGCAGCCACTTACGTTCCTGGCGCACTCGTCGATATCTGTAATTACTCATATATGTCATTGCTTCATGGCGAGACAAGTTGAAAAGACGCTAATTTATTTATTTGTGCTAGAACTGGCCGGAGTTGTCTACTCAAAAGTAAACTGTGAACTGTCGGAATATATAGAAATATATAATGAAATAAATTATTGATTTAATTAAAAACTCAAGTATTATGTAAAATAATTATTAGGTGTAGCCTACATCCTAAACAGAACCAAAATTCTATTTTTTATAAATTAAACCTAAAATCTCTACTTAGCCTCTAAGTGCAAATGACTCAAAGATATTGATGCACGGACTTGCTTAGAAATGTGCTACTCAAAAGTTTGCTAAAGACTCTGCGATTACATGAGAATATTTAGATATTCATAAGCAAAACAATCATTCTTCCTTTACGAATTGCCCGGTGCATAATAATCTGCAGATTAGGTCCAATAATTATAAAATTCGCTGATAAAGGGCAATGTTGACTATTCCACAAAAACCACGTCAATGTTGACTAATCTACTACAATTTTGATGAGCGAATAATAGGGCCTACCAATGTTCTAGTGGCCTTGTGTATAATCATATAGCGACTCTCAAAATTATACCAGCATGATATTTATAACTATGCCTGAAGTGAATACGCCCAAATTACTTACACTATATTATTAGCTGAAGATAACTCACCTTGGCAGTGCATAGCGTCTGGTTTCAATTCATAACCCGCATTGCAGTCACACTTATAACTTCCTTCGGTATTGATGCATTTGTGTTCGCATAACTTTAGCAGAAACGTCAAAAGGCATTCATTGATATCTACAAAGCAAATTGACCATGAAATTTATTGCAGTTGAGAATCACCTGATGTTCGGTGTTCGGTTTCACCTTTTGCGCGTATAAAGTACAATGAATTTTTTTAAATGGGCATACCGTGGCAACTCTTTTTGTCAGATGCAAGTTTATATCCTTCTTTGCAAGTGCATGAATAGCTTCCAATCGTGTTTTGGCATTCTTGCTGACACCGATGAGTTCCATCGTCACATTCAATGACATCTAAAAAGATATGAGAGATAAATTATAAAACAACTGTACTGAAAACCATTAACAAGAAATTGTCAAGAATAAAGATCAAAATCATATGCTTATTCGTAAATTTGTTTTTAAAAATGAAAATATTTAGTTCTCTTTTGATCATAGAAATTGTGAATAGGCATAGGCCTACCTGAGCAAGTCTTGTTATCCGGATTAAGAGCATAGCCTTGTTTGCATTGGCACTGAAAGCCACCCTGTGTGTTACGGCAACTGTACTGGCATCCATGCTGGTTCAGTGCACATTCGTTGATGTCTAAATGAAAGACAACCTGGTTTAAAATGTTTAATGTAATTACAACTGAAAATGACTCGAGTTTACTTGCAGATTTTGAACATTTAAGATTAATAAACATATTGAAATAAATATTTCGCGTAAACATTAGCAAAAATGATCAATGCATTGCTCTGAAACTCTTTATTAGCTCTACAGGAGTTCAATGTGATTCTCCTTATCAATTTTATTTCAGTTACAGTTACAGTCACAGTTATAGTTAATGGTTTCTTATTTTAGTTATAGTTACAGTTATAGCTAGCATAATTTTTTCGTTATAGTTGTAGTTATTGTTACTGGCTTTTTTATTTTGGTTATTTTTAGTTACTACCTATAGTTATAATTATAAGGCTACGTGAATATGTCTACAGTCGCAGCAGCTGTGCATATGTACAGGGTGGCCCAATAAAAATTGTCCCACCTGATAAAATGTTATTTCTATGCAACCAATTGAGATTTATCAACTAATGTTTCAGCATTTACAGAGGAATGATTTCTCAACAATACAGAAAAATTTCACTGAACAATTTATATAGTTTCAAAAGTTATAGCTGTTTAAATATTCAATTTCATTTTTTCAAATTTATGCAGAATAGCGACTCAATAATAGTTATTTCTTTAACAATTTTTTCACAGAGAAATTGTTTGTAACACCCAAATAATGATGAGGTCATATGACGTCATCATTTTTTGGGTGTTACAAACAATTTTGAAGTTGTAAAGAAAGTGTTTATGAAGCAAGCTGTTAATAATTGCAGATAATTATTTTAAAATAAGTGCGTTTGGTCTGATGCTCACGAAAGTCGCCTGGTGGTCGAGAGATCCAAGTTTGCGACGCACATCATGGCTCTGCTGGCGTTTGTTACGGCGGTAAGGGAAGACTTTACTTAATCCCAGACAAGGCTAAAGTAAAATGTTCAACTTTACATTGAAACTCTGTTACATTGAAGACTGCAATCCTGTTCTACCGTCTGGTTTCATTTTCCAGCAGGACGGTGCGCCTACTCACATGGCAAGGTAGGCTAAAGGCTTTATTGCCACCAAATGCAGTGAATTCATTGGCATTCATAATGAATGGCCACGAAACTCTCCAGACCTTAACCCTTTTGATTATCACGTCTGGTGGGCTATGCTTGAACGCTACAAGACATTTCATCCCAAGCCGAAGAACATTGACTAGCTGAAAAAGTCTTGCAGGCTTATATGGGACCAGCTGCCGCAGAACACAATCAACAAGGCCATACTGAGCTTCACAAAAAGACTTCGAGCTTGTGTGAAAGCTAGGGGTGGACGCTTCGAACATGCCTTGAGATGAACTGCTCAACAGATTTCTGATTTCTTAACATTTATGAAAGATGATGTTATTTGACATTGAAAATTGCATGTGACTGTCCATTTTTTGGAAATGTTTAAAAATGGAATTGAGTATTTTAACAGCTATAACTTTTGAAGCTATGCAAATTGTTTAGTGAAATTTTTGTGGATTGTTGATAAATCATTCCTCTGTAAATTCTGAAATTTTGGTAGAAAAATCTCAATTGGTTACGGAGAAATTGCATTTTATCCGGTGGGACATTTTTTTATTGGTTCACCCTGTAGACGCGTTAAACAATTTTTTTAGTGCTTCGAAAGGCATTGAAGAAATGGTGCATGCATTTTTTTTAGGTATAGGCTACACCTTACCTTGATGTTAAAACATCATAAATTCTGATGATGTGGGGAAATTATTTCAGAGTGATCTGCTACCCTGTTTTAATTATTGTTTTCCCTTTGGGGTCGTCTATTAATTATGTCAACAAATTTTAGGCAGTTTTTGACCCCCTCCTCTTGTCAAAAACTGTCAAACATTGACGGACCTTTAAACAATTATGTCAACAATCCCAGAACCAACCAACCTTTACAAAAAAGAAACACAATGGCTCAATACATGTAGAATCATTTTTTAACACTAAAAAATGCAATCTCGAATTTCAAAATATATGAGTTTAGTTTATTACCAGCTTTTAGTAGTATTAAACATTAAGCAATTATACATTTTTAGCGTTACTTAATGTTTTCGCTACCAGGTACCATTTTGAAGGGTCTGTGTTAATTCATTGAGAAAAAAATTGTTGACGTCATATTGTACCGAACCCCCTTTACCCTTTGTCAACAACTGTCAAAAACTTATTCAAACCCCTTCCGCCCCCGTATTTTGTTGACATAATTAATGGACGACCCCTTTGTAAAATAAAGAATAAATTACCTTTACGATAATTGTATAAGCTGTAACGATAATCAATCTTTTAAATGTAGGCCTATTATTTCTCAGTCTCGTAGTGCGAAATATTGCATCAGCGGCGCGGCTATTCGAAACACTTTGATTAAGCAATTATACATTGACAGATGGAAATATTTCTATATAACAACAACTATAGTAGAAAGAAAGAGAGGCCCGCAAAATCACCAAAGACATTGAAAAAAACAGCCATCGGCATAGTCGAGTCTTTTAATTTTACTGCACACTAATTTCTCAAACTTTGGATTGTCTTCGCCGAGTTCCCTTCTATGCACCTCTTACTATGCCACTCTCTGCAGTGCGGAGTAGACTTCTTTGTATTTAGATGTGTTGTGATATTGAGATGATTGAGTAGATTAGTCGTGTTTTTACCGGCTGTGGGCAGGCCACATAACTTCCCCTCATTAACACCAACAACGCTGATGATACACGAACTTTTCTTTGTGACTGATTCATACTTGAAATGACTCCAGACAGCATTCCCTCGATTGAGGTTGCTCAAGATCTTCAGAGACATACTCAACCTGAGTCGTAATCAGTGATATTTCAGTTAACTGAAATAGAAACTGAAACGAAAATTATGAATTTCCGTTTAACGGAAACTGAAACTAAAACGGAAATTATTTGCAAAACGGAAACTGAATAGAAACGAAAATTAAAATGTTGTAAACTGAATAGAAATAGAAACGATAATTAATTTCCGAACTGAAATTGTTGAAAAGATGTAAAAAAATTCTTGCGTTCCCATTGGGCTTTAATGGGACTAAATCGCGGCCTATGTGACTGTCGGTATGTAATAGGAACTCTCGGTATTTAGGCCAACCGTTCATTCTCGTTGTTATTCGCTGTCCGGTAACTTCCGATCAACCGAAATTATGTCGTCTGTTAGTGTCACGTTGCTAATTTTTTTTAATACGAATACATTTTTAGTGACTATTGGCTGGACTTAAGCGCAAAAGCGAGGTGTGGCAGTATTTTATATAATGATGTCAAAACAAATGAGTTCGTGTTTGGTGACAGTTGGATCAAATGTTAGCAATAAGCCATGTGGACTGCAGCTTTTGGGAAAGAATTCGACTAATCTGAAGGTAAATATATTAAAATAGTTGACTAGTCCGTCCTAAGACGGTTTAAAACAAATTACCAATTAATTGGAAATAATCGATTTCAAGCTAAGCCATCGATTCTTTTGAAATCCCATTGGCAGCATCCATGATGAAAGTGGTAGTGCAGATGCCAGATGATGGAACTGATGATGAACAGTATGATGAAGGTAGGAAAGCCTGAAGCCATTTGAATATATTTGCCATCCCACTTCCAGAACTCCCTGAGAAAGTCTTGTGTCGTCTCATGCCTTGTGTGGCTCATATTCTGCAAGACTGTAAAGCAGGCTTATAGAAAGCACTACACACAAATACTATTAAAGGAGAGAAAGGTTGCTAGCCAGATTAGAGAAGCTCGTCTGTAGCAGTGGAAAAGTAGAATAGAAAGTGTGGTAAAAAGGCTTGTGGCTGACTGCACTACTAGATGATATAGTACGTTTGTGATGGCTCAACGATTGTTAGGCTACTGATTAAGAGTATAGTAAATGTTGTAGGTCCATCTAGTCTATCAATGCAATCATTTCTATGCAGAAACTGAAACTGAAATTTTCCAGTAACTGAAATGAAAACGAAAATTATTTCAAAACTGAAATTGCAATAGAAACTGAAATTATTTCAAAACTGAAACTCGAACTTGAATAGAAATTATGAACCCAAAACTGAATAAAAACGGAAACTATAATTATTTTCAAAACTGAAATATCACTGGTCGTAATCGCTATAGAAACCGTTACAAATTAGCTAAATTATTTTCACGTCCTCGTGTCTGTCAATATTGCACTTTTTATTTTGTTTTAACGAAAATAACAATGAATTTTCGTTAGTGTTATTTTTGTTATAGTTAAAGTTATAGTTAATGATATTTTTTTAGTTATAATATAGTTATCGTTAACGAAATCATTTTAGTTTCGTTAACCAACATTTTCGTTACCGTTATCGTTAACGAGAATCACACTGCAAGAGTTACAGATGAAACAACAAGAAGTTTTTTAAATAAAAATTTCTTGTTTTCCTTTCAAGTTTGTTTCTACTTTTTACTATATGCATCATATTAAAATGCAACACGTGCGTTTAAGCTAACTCCAAAACTTTAAAACAGTGAAGTTTTCGTATTCGTCAAGTTAATAAATGTTTCAATTCTTGGATTTAATAGTGTTTGCTTCTAGATTTTAGTTTTGAGGCAGTGACAAATTGCAGGTTGGATGGCATACAATTTTTAATGTTTACTTTGTTTAACATTCTTAAAATGTTATAGAAAATTCACGATTCATGACACTCTTCATCCCTAAAACACGACATTATGCAATCGCGGTCATTCTAAAACCCTCCATGCATGCAAATTTAATGCCTTTCACGTCGCCTTTGTTTAGCCAGAATAAAATAATAAGATAATCAATTTACTCTTAAAACTCATCTATTCTCATTACACTATGGTTAACAACACAGCGTTAAAGCGCGTTATAAATTTCAAATTGTATCGTTTTGTACTCTATAACTAGACGTTATAATTTATTTGGTCTAATTAATATTAAAAGCAAACCAGTGCAAGTATTAGGAGCCGTGCATCTGAATCCCTTGCTACATCCGTAGCTGCAGATTGCTGGAACATAAGAAAGAAAAAGCAAGTCAGTGCTTTGAGAACACGAAACTTGGGACACATCTATTATCCACTAGGCTAAGTGCCATAGTGACAGACGAACTGTGAGGACTGTGTGGTGATTTTAAAGAAAAGAATTCATGAAAATAATGAAACACTGGGAAAGATTGCGTTAAAAAGCATACTCGTTTAAAAGAGTCTGTAAAAGACTGCTCTTCATAAAGTCACATTTAAGTACAAGAAAATACCAACAACGTACTACAATGATAGTAACATTTTGTGACAAAACAGATTAGAAATACAACTAATAATGAGTGACTATGATGATGACGACGACGACGGCGATGATTATGATGATGACGACGACAATAACGCTGGGTATAATAATCTAAGGCTGAAGTAGGGTACGTACGGATGTTGCATGCAGGGTACGGATACCATCCATAATTGCATCTGTAATGGATATCTTGAATCGCTCTTGTTACGTGAACGTACGTGCAATAGCTGAGTAAGAACATTTGCGAGACAACGCTTCAAAAGCAGCTTAAGAAACTTGAAAATTAATTAGCATGTTTATTTAAAGTTTTGCGACGTTGGCCGCTCCACATTAAATAATTGGCGAACTATGCATTAACTGAAGATGTAATTGTACGAGTGTATGTAGACTATGCATGTTGTATGTATGCATGAATGTATGAATGTATATGTATAGGGATTTGTGTATGTATGGACGTATATGGGTATGTATGTATGTATATGTATATGTATGTATGTATGTATGTATGTGTAACGTTTCCCTAATAATAGATTTTTATCTATTTTCGGGTATGTCCTGATCGTGAACACGTGTTACCTTTAATGTCTCTATCAATCGTGATTAGTTGAATGTGTGTCATGTTATACAGTTCAACCAATAAAATCAAGACAGTCAACTTAGCTCGTTTTGAATATTAATGATATTTAAATGAAAATGTCAATTATTACAATATGGTCTCGTTTAATCTAGTCTAGGGGTAATTTAAGGAGATCGTTTAATATTCTAACTTGACCTTACTTAGAACAGCGCAGCCTACTTAGGGTCTTAAGTATTATGGGGAATCTAAAATACCTCCCACGTGGTTATTTGAAGTAACTTCTGTGCACTCCAAATGTCTTCACCTCGGATACGCGTAGAACTTTCACCACTGTTGGATGATGACGATGGCGTCCGTTGACACGGTAAGAGAATCCTTTCTCTCTGTAGTAAATTCCATGTAGATCCACATCTTCTCAGGAAAGTGTAAGAGTTATGAAGAATAAAGACAGTACTTTAAAGCTTCAATGTTAACTCCACTATGTATATTTATTCCACCGTTCAGTTCGAATAAGTTCCGACGACGAACTTAAACAACGCTCGTAGATTTGAATTCCTGTGTGTATCGAGACGACGTTTGACTTCGCTCGATCTAGAGATTCATTTGGCAGAATCTATTGCTTTCGTACTGTTCCTATACCACACGAGTATAGTTCCAGTTGTAATCGTATCGATTTACGACTATTAAAACTTCGCACCGCTCTATTGCTTTAAGATCGCAACTAGAAGCATATCGCAACGTCCATCCACTCCAATGCCGGATGAAGAAGTCCTCTCTAACGGTTCTTTTCCACCTCACCTGTAGCTTCAGTGCGCATGCGCGGTTAAGGTCTGTTAGGCAACCGTGACTACTTTTGAATTCAACCAATGGCATGGTCCCAGCGCCGTAGTGTATCCATGACGTTCAAATAGTTAACCCCATTAATTAAACAAAATCTCTAAACTGTTCTGCGCCAGCCAAACTACGCCGGTCGATTAATTAATGCCTAATACAACCAATGCTTCAGTTAATTGGTCTCTGTATACTCTTATATAATATCTACATAGGACTATACATGTAATAGATGGGAATGTTTGTATTAATACAAAGGGAATCGTTACAACAGACCCCCAATAAGTAGAATTTACTATAAATGCTCTACTCTATGACCTTTTTACATTATGCAAACTTCCTATCTATTCTCACACTAACAAAGAACTAACATCCTAACTATAGCTAACGCTATTATAATTCTTACAACACTTAATTACTTCCAGAGATAGATACTCTCTGATAATCACCATTTATCTTACCTATACTCTAGTTTTACCTATCATTTATTTACATCTGATTCTGATCCACTGACTATTCCTGTCCTCTACTTAGATAGTCTGCTGCTATTGTAGTCTGTCGTAGTCAGTGGCTTTAATGGACTATTTGTCATATAACTACCAGTTAGATTATGTCTGACTCCACTAACCATCGTAAGGTACTCTCTTTCTTCAACCGACTACCTTTTCCCTCTCTCTTTCTTATTGAACTTCTTATAGTAATCTACAGTTCCTAAGAAATTCCTTGAATATACTAGCATTGTCTCACTTGTAGATCACTCAACTCTGCAATGACTAATCTTATGTATAACTTATCATTAACATAAATTCTTCAAACAAACTAACGTTACACAGTACAACTCACACTGTGTACATGACTTAACATTATAACTTTACTTTGTTAATTTTGCTCAACAACAGCAATTATCTTAACATCCTAATATCACTTGGCTAATCCTTACATCTTAAACTAGTCTTACCATTACTCCGGTTTTGCTGATTCTTAACTACTATTCATCTTCTTACTTTAATGATGATTGAGCTATCGCTCCCAATGTGGCTTCATCCACCACTGTTCATCTCTATGACATCTTGGAACTCCTTTCCATCTATCAAATCCACTGGATCTCTTCCAACCAAAATTCCTTAGATTTCCCTCCTCATCTTTCTCTCCACACAAGCGACCATTACTATCGGCGTAATTATCATTTACACGCCTTCTCCAAAATCTATCAGAAGATCTCTCTGGTCTTCTTTGATGTTCTCTTGTAAATGGTCTTCTCCGTTGCGCATTACCCATTCGGAACGCATGACCTTCACCGTTTCCTCTACCAAATGATTTACCCTGTTGCGCATTATCTTTCCAGAACGCATAGGTTTCATCATTCCCTCTTGATTTCCAATCATTCTTATTCTTATCTCTAACTCTCGCTTCAACTGGTTCCGCCCTATCTACATCACTATTCCTTTGTTCTGGTCTTCGCCAATTACACTTGTTCCCTCGGTATCTCACATCTTTAACGAACTTATCTTTTATCTGATCATTCACGCCATTCCTTGTATCAGTATTACTCAACTTCTTCTCAAATCTATTATTTCCTCTAAAGTGTTCTTTCTTCACACTTTTTGAAAACGTCTCTTTAATAGGTCTTTCTATTTTCTCCCTTACGCCCTGTGAATTAGAGTTGCATTCAGATTCTTTAATCTCTACAGCAATCTCTTTCTTAGCCAGGTTACTATTTCTTATCAGCTGGGGAGTTTCTTCTTGACCCATCGTCTTAATACTAGTCTCAATATTTATATCAGTGTTCGTCCCCACATCAACTGTGTTTACCACTGATTTATTTGTGACACGAGCTTTCTTGTATAAGCTCGGTTCCACAATCAATTCTTCGACTAGATTTTCAACTACCAGGGCTTCAGCTTTACCCGTAAATTCTTTTCCTTGGATATCTATCCATGCCGTAGGATATTTCTTTTTAATGCCATTGGCTAATACACAGGTTACCTTTCTACAAGTGTATGATCTAGGTTTCTCCAAACCTTTCCTAATAGCTACACATGACGCACCTGTATCGTAAAGACAATTCACTGTCTGTCCATTAATCCTAACGGTGCTCATGTTGTCTTTTCCAGTGAGGATCTTATTCTTAGCGGTATTTGCGCTCTCATGTTTATAACAAGCTATACCAACTACTAATACTTCTTCTTCATCTTCCTCACATAGCATTGTAGCCATCGTGCGAGTCTTATTTGTTTGTCTCGCGTTATCACACTTATTTGCGTAATGCAGCCATGAACCGCAGTTGTAACATCCCCGTTTCTTCTTATCAACGTTGTCACTCACTGCCTTACGTTATCTGAAATCCCATTCATTCTTGAATTGATTCCTCTCTTTAGGACTTCTATATTCTCTGGTCTTACTATTATTCGGACCACCATTGGGATTCCCATCGTCCTCACAATCGCGTTATCACTCTCATGTGATCTCTAAGATCCTTATCTCGCTTCTTAAAAGTGGGAACCCTCTTCTTTTCTCTACATTCCTTTGCTTCCACGTAGTTCTGAGCCTGTATTAGCGTATCTGCTAAACTCAGTTTTCCTTTTTCCTTCAGAAAACATCTCATGTCGTCATCACAGGTGACAAAGAACTGGTCTTTCAAAATCAAGGATTCCAAACCTTCATAATCATCTTTGAACCCTGCCATTGACAACCACTGTCTTAAGTACCTCTGTACCCGCTGTACAAATTGTTCCACCGTCTCATCATCCTGTCTTCTAGAAGTCTTAAAAAATTTGCGGTACCCTCCTTCCGTGAGCTTGAACCTTCTAAGCAATTCCTGCTTTAACTTCTCATAATCATGAGCTTGTTCAACGTCAAGTCTCTGATAGACTTCTAGGGCTTTTCCTTCTAACGACCTAGCAAGTGTCATAGCCCAAAACTTCTCAGGTACTTCATACACAGTACATGCTCTTTCAAACCTCAACAGGTAAGCATCAAGACAGTCCCGTCCTTCCTTGAATACGGGCAACTTCACATTTTTAGTGTGATCACTTGTACCTGCGTGTTCTCTACCTACTCCATTTTGAACGAAATCTCCTCTTACTGCTTGCTGCTTATCATAAGCCATTCTAATCTCCATTTCCTTCATTTTAATCTCCTTCTGGTTTTCTATCTCCATCTTTTTCAGGTTGGCTTCTCTTTCCCCTGAGATTCTCTTTTGCTCTAACTCAACTTTCCAACGTTCCTGTTCTGCTGCCAGTTTTTCACGTTCGCGTTCGCGCTCTGCTAATCTTTGCTCCTTTTCTAACTCTAGTTTCCTCTCCTCTCGAGCTAACTCAAGTTTCTTTTCCTCCCGTGCTAACTCTTGCCTCTTCTCCTCACGTTCTAGCTCTTGTTTCTTTTCCGCTTTACTTTCCTCTTGCTTTACTCGAACAAACTCTCTCAGTTCCGTTCCTTCGTATCCCAATTCTGAAGCAATCTTCATCCATTTTTGGGATTCAGCTGCCATTGCAATGGCTATTAATTATACTCGAACGCTCTATAAAAACTTCGGTAGACACTCTAAACTTTCGTGAACTACCTTGACCTGACCTATTTCACACCAATAATAGTCAGCCTTACAAGTGCTAATTTAACCTGACCTTATAATATCCAATAAACGTCAGCGCCTCAAACTGTCGTTACGTCATGCATCAAATTAATATGCTATTTGTTTCTCAATCGCACCGGAGCCAGTAAGATCTATTACTATGAACGCTACTGTGAAGTTAATCACACTAATCCGTGGCTTATATCCCCTAATCAATTATCTAAATTAATTGTTCTAATCCCGACGATGCACCCAGATTTGTAACGTTTCCCTAATAATAGATTTTTATCTATTTTCGGGTATGTCATGATCGTGAACACGTGTTACCTTCAATGTCTCTATCAATCGTGATTAGTTGAATGTGTGTCATGTTATACAGTTCAACCAATAAAATCAAGACAGTCAACTCAGCTCGTTTTGAATATTAATGATATTTAAATGAAAATGTCAATTATTACAATATGGTCTCGTTTAATCTAGTCTAGGGGTAATTTAAGGAGATCGTTTAATATTCTAACTTGACCTTACTTAGAACAGCGCAGCCTACTTAGGGTCTTAAGTATTATGGGGAATCTAAAATACCTCCCACGTGGTTATTTGAAGTAACTTCTGTGCACTCCAAATGTCTTCACCTCGGATACGCGTAGAACTTTCACCACTGTTGGATGATGACGATGGCGTCCGTTGACACGGTAAGAGAATCCTTTCTCTCTGTAGTAAATTCCATGTAGATCCACATCTTCTCAGGAAAGTGTAAGAGTTATGAAGAATAAAGACAGTACTTTAAAGCTTCAATGTTAACTCCACTATGTATATTTATTCCACCGTTCAGTTCGAATAAGTTCCGACGACGAACTTAAACAACGCTCGTAGATTTGAATTCCTGTGTGTATCGAGACGACGTTTGACTTCGCTCGATCTAGAGATTCATTTGGCAGAATCTATTGCTTTCGTACTGTTCCTATACCACACGAGTATAGTTCCAGTTGTAATCGTATCGATTTACGACTATTAAAACTTCGCACCGCTCTATTGCTTTAAGATCGCAACTAGAAGCATATCGCAACGTCCATCCACTCCAATGCCGGATGAAGAAGTCCTCTCTAACGGTTCTTTTCCACCTCACCTGTAGCTTCAGTGCGCATGCGCGGTTAAGGTCTGTTAGGCAACCGTGACTACTTTTGAATTCAACCAATGGCATGGTCCCAGCGCCGTAGTGTATCCATGACGTTCAAATAGTTAACCCCATTAATTAAACAAAATCTCTAAACTGTTCTGCGCCAGCCAAACTACGCCGGTCGATTAATTAATGCCTAATACAACCAATGCTTCAGTTAATTGGTCTCTGTATACTCTTATATAATATCTACATAGGACTATACATGTAATAGATGGGAATGTTTGTATTAATACAAAGGGAATCGTTACAGTATGTATCATGTTTGCATATATGAATGCTTCTATGTATGTAAGTAGGCCTATATGTATGAGCATATTATGTTAACTTTTTGTTAACGATGTATGAGCATATTATGTTAACTTTTTATGATGCATTTATTGCTAAACTCTGATGTTCAGTTGCTGCAGTTGATGCAATAAAGTTATTGATTGATTGATTGAAGTATATGTTCATGTATGTGTTTTTATGTATGTATGTGTGTACTGTGTATGTATGTGCGTATTGCATGTATGTCTGTATGCCTATATGTATGTATATGTATGTATCAAAGACGCGTAATAAGATCCTTTTAAGTATCTCCCAGACTCCCAAAAAGCAGTAATAAATTGGCAAAGCATGATCTTCACGCGTATATTACACTGTTGTGCGGAGCCTCCACTGAAGATTGCAGATAATGTGGTCTAAACAGTTCTCTAGCACTTCAATGTCTGTTGTGGATGTAAGTTGGCTTTGCCTTTGAAAGCAGTTACAGCTCAACACGGCATATATAGTACAGTATATAATATATACACTGTGTCCGGTAAAAGGGACCCCTTATGGTAATTTTAAATTAAACTAGTAAATATTCATCGATTAAGATCCCTAAACCATTTCAATCCTGACATAACTAGCTAACACTTGATAGAATATACAAGTTCATGTTATACAATATTAATGACGTCATTTCTATCAAAAGTCAAGTGTAAAGAATGGCAAAAATTGGTGCATCGGCTCTTGGTAAAAAAAAGAAAATCCATTTCACAGAACCATGTGCGAAACTAAATGGAGCTTATTACTGGGACTGTTTGCTGTCGGAAAAATGTTTACCCGATATTCTGGGAATATTCGTATTATTACACATTTCAAGATGGCGCTCCAGCTCACCGAGCTCTTGAAACTGTTGAACTGCCGACAAAAGAGACTCTGGATTTCATACCTCCTAACCTTTGACCGCCAAACAGGCCGGACTTAAATCCGGTTGATTACAAGATACGGTGACTAATGCAGGAGAAGGTTTACAGGACAAAGAGCAGAGACAGTGAAGACCGCTGTGAGCGAATCGTTAATGCCTGGGAGGAATTTGATCAGCTGGTTAATGTGGTTATTGGTGCTGCTTTGGCCAATGGCGCGCGCGACTTGAAGCTTGTGCTGAGGCCGAAGCAGGACACTGTGAACACGCCTTGTAGTATGATGTTATTCAAATATAGAAATCAAATTAAACTAAAATGTCTAACTGATACGTGACATTTAAAAATAGTATTGAAAGTTTTAGATGGTGCCATCCTTAACACTTGAATTTTGATGCAAATGACGTCGTTATGACGTCATTATTGGATGACAGGAAATATTTTTATTTACCCCATTGTTAGTTAATTATATCAGGATTAAAACGGTTTTGGAATTTTAAAAATCGAAATATATTTACTAGTTTATTTTCATAATGCCAGAAGGGGTCCCTTTTTTTCCAGAACACAGTGCATACATATAGGGCCTACTTTAATTACATAATTACAGAGCTTGCTCCGCATGATGGTCGTAGTTGCATGGTGAAAGGTCAATTATTTCGGAATAATGAAGAAATCTATTTGAACTGCTCGCTGTATTCGTATCGTGCGTTTTTATAGAGAGATATCGCCGAAAGTTTAATTACTAATGTAACATGTTTACATTTTAAAAGTTAGTTTTAGTACGCAACACTATAGCCTACTCTCCAAAAAAGGGCCATATGTAGCATAAGAGTGACAATTGGCTGCTGGCTTCGAAACTGAGAATTTTACAACGGGACACCTAGGATATATAGGCAGTGGCTCTAACACAAAATTATATGCCTACTGAATCACTTAAAACCTTGTATATGTTACGTATATATGTTTATGCAGACGAAAGTAGGCCCTATTTTATCTTTGATGCAAACTTCTTCTCTTGCTCCTGTCGCCGTGTAGGCATACATAAGTGAGAGCAAGACGTATCACGACGTTACGCCAATCATCGTCGATATGACGGCGTCGTTAAATAAACGTATATTAGTAGTAGTATCACGACGTTCGGCCAAACCTGCAATGGATATACTGAAGAACTGGTAGGGCCTATATATAAGCTGTTACCCTGCGCTTGGCTTTCGAGAAGTTTAGAAGTTTGGAGATTACGATTACGATTACGATTATACTTACTAATGCGTCCAGCATCGTTTTCCTGCCCACCATCCTGTGCAGACTCCTCGGCCATCCTGGCGACAATGACTGTCGTAAACGAGTCTGTATTGGTAGTAGAATTCGTCATTTCTGAAATAGCAAGAATCACTTAAGCATCAAATAGTTTCGTTTCCAAGTAAGTTCAACTGTAGTATGTTCTCTAAAACTCATCTGCTTTTCTAACGACTTTCGTGGTAATCTTTTGCTGCTCTTATTTAGATCGTCGTGATTTGATTATTGCGACAATCAGTGCCAGAGGGCTAGGGGTGCTTAGCCTCAGTCCCCAAACCAAAAAGCGGGAAATCTCTGCCAATGCTTACTTCATAATTAGCCAACTAAACAATGACCAATGGCAACGAAACCATCAACTACCTTATTATTATTATTATATATTCGTTTTATTGGCACACAAAAAACAGCTGACACACCGCAACTGATTAGCCTACAGATAATTCAAAAGAATAATAAAGATAGAATCAAAATATAAAACTAGGCGGTGAGGCAAATAATTATATTACTTACTTGATTATTATGGACTTACTTGGTTTTATCTTTAACGTACCTGTTGGCCGGGGATTTTATTAGAAGTTTACGGAAATTACGGTAAGTCGTTCGGAACGATGAATAAAATTGACATTCCAACGACGTTGACGCTAATCCAAACCAGTAAGCTGCAAATTATGACAACTCGAACAGAATTTCAGTCAGTCTGCACTGATGCAAGACCTTTGTGCCAAAACCAGTACAGCCAGTTGGCGAACTTGATGACGACGAGCAGCTGTCAAAACCGATATCACAGTCACTAATTTCAAAACGACTGAAAGGTTCTACATTCACATCATCCGAACAGGTGACAAAAACTAATTTGCCTGCAAGCAAATCATAGCGTACGTCCAGACTACCGTCCGCGTTCAGGGATTTTGTTGTGACCGAACGAATTCCATCTGAATCTGGCATCTGAATCGTGTCATACTCAAAATGAGTCTGACTCGGCATTTCATTCCTGCTGATTATCCGAGTGAAGAGCAAGAACATTCGTCGTGAATACTAAGAAGTGATCTGTACAATGCACCAGGCTCGGTATTGAAGCGTGCGACACAATGCAAAGACATTAATTTTTCTTGAACGTGAATCTCTTGCAGCGAATGGCTCGAAGCTATGCCACAAACGTTGATTCAATGCGTGATCAAGAGGCAAGCATTCGATCGATTGTAGCCAACTATGACGAAGACAAAAAAGCTTAAAACTGTCGCAGAAGTAGTGAAACTGATTGAATTCTTTTTTCATTCATACCGAACTTTTAGATAGCGCCCCTTCAAGAAATCTACTTAGAGGCGCTCTCAACTTGCGCAATTGGTAGAAGAAGTCACGACTAAGGAGGTTGATATGAGTAGTAAAGGTGAGTTCTCGGTCCAAGGTGATGCCGAGGGCACGAACAACAGATGAGAAAGTGAAATCGGGGAAGGTGGTAGCGAGGTCAGCCATGTCTATTGTCTAACCTAGCCAGTTGTTGGCTAGTGCCCAGCCAGATGAACTGGGTTTCAGTGGAGTTCAGCTTCAACCGGTTAGACGACATCCAGGTCTCAAGGGCTCCCATGATCGAGCTCATAACCCGAATGGTCGCAATAGCGTCAGAGGCAGAGCAGTGCAAGTATTGTCTGCATATAGACGTTGCTGAGACAGTGCACCGTAGGAAGCAAGAAGCAACGCAAGATCGGAAGTGTAGATAAGGTAGAGGGGCCGAGACGGATCCCTTACAGCCCTGTAAGGTAGCCCGTAGGGGACCCATGGGAATCTGGTTAAACGATGAACCACACAGAAAGAACGCTCCTGAGGGTGGATCTCAACCAGCAAAGGAAGGCGCCAGACAGGCCAAAGTAAAATGCCGTGCCAACGTCAAAATGTGCCATTAAAGTTTTAGTGTAGGTTTTGATCTACAGGGTAGCCCAATATAAAATGTCCCACCCGATAAAATGCTATTTCTCTGCAACCAATTGAGATTTTTCCACCAAAATTTCAGCATTGGCAGAGGAATAATTTTCCAACAATCCACGAAACTTTTACTAACTAATTTGCACAACTTCAAAAGTTACAGCTGTTTTAATATTAAATTCATTTTTTCCAAATTTCCGCAGATGAACGGTCCAATAATGGTTATTTTCTTTAAAGATTTGTTCACAGAGAAATTGTTTGTAACACCCACTGTAACAGTTGCACAGAAGGTCTTTCTCACTGATGGAAAAAACTTTTACTTGAACGCGCCGGTTAACCATCAGAAAGACTGCGTTTGGTATGTCGGCAAAAAGCGCGATGTTCACGAAAGTCGCCTGGTGGTCGAGAGATTCAAGTTTGCGAAGCACGTCATGGTTTCTGCTGGCGTGTGTTACGGCGGTAAGGAAAAATTCCACTTCATCCCAGACAAGGCTAAAGTAAACGCTCAACTTTACGTTGAAACTCTGTTACCCAGACTCATTGAAGACTGCAAGTCTGTTCTTCCGTCTGGTTTCGTTCTCCATGCAGCTCACACGGCAAGGTTGGCTCAAGTCTTGCAGTTAATATGGGACCAGCTGCCGCAGGACTCAAGTAACAAGGCCATAATGAACTTCACAACAAAACTTCGAGCTTGTGTGAAAGCTAGTTGTGGACACTTTGAACATGCCTTGAGATAAACTGCTAAACAGATTTCTGAATTCGTAATGAAAGATGATTTTATTTGACATTGAAAATTGCAAATGACTGTCCATTTTTCTTCGGAAATTTGAAAATATGGAATTGAATATTTAAACAGCTGTAACTTTTGAGGCTATGCAAATTGTTCATCGAAATGTTCGTGAATTGTTTGAAAATCATTCCTCTGTAAATTCTCACATTTTGGTATAAAAATCTCAATTGGTTGCGGAGAAAGTGCATTTTATCCAGTTGGACATTTTATATTGGGCCACCCTGTATATCACTGTCCCAGTCACAAGCGCCAAAAGCGGGCGATCATTATCTGCCATGAAACGTATCAAATCATACCTACGATCCACGATGTCGAACGATAGATTGCGCAACATTTCCATACTAGCGATTGGAAGGGAAGGGAGTTGTCGGACGTATCAACTGTGAACTGGGAAAAGGTAATATTTGACTAATTCAGTGAGGGTGACAGAAGACTGCCTCTGCGCTATGACCAACAGTAGGTAACGCAGTTGCTCAAAACCGACTGCGATTAGTAAACTTGCTAGTATAATATACTACTACTGTAACAGAAGCCTTCCCTATAGGCTACGCACAATCGTAGATTATCTTTATTTCTCTATCGCAGCTGCTGTCCGCTGTCATTAAGCTGCCCAAGTAGCAGTAGGCATCAACAGATTCCACCTCCCTGCAGTCTTCGATCACAATTTTGTCATCTTCATTCCATTTACCAACCTTCATGATCTTTGTTTTTTTTCTGGATTGATTGCAAGTCCATCCTTCAGTGACTCCGCCTGTGTTTCAGATGTTATATCTTTCATAAATCTCCAAGTATCATCTGCGAAATTCAGGTCCCTCAACCTGTCACCATTCACCCATCTCAGTGACAACACGCTGATTTTTGAACACGTTGATTTTTGCCCTGGTTACAGACTGGGTGATGGCGAGAGTGGCAAAGGATGCTGATACTTTCGCCATCACGCAGTCCACAACCAGGGATCAGCTCTTTAAAATTCGCATTACGTTATCAGATAATTACCATTAACTGTGGAAAACCGCTAACCTCTTTTATCCTAAAACAAAGTATTAAATGTTTTAAAACCACGCGCATAGCGTAGTAGCCTATTACCTCGCTGAGCAGCTCACAGAATTCAACGAAATCGTAGCTAAAGCTAAGAACAGGAACTGAACCAACACCATATCTAATACGCATAAAACTATGATCTGAACCAGACGAACGCTCTATCACGCCATTTCTCGTTGTATGAACAACGTAAAGAATTTATAGCCTACTAATAATTTATTATGCGATAACATTCAGGAAGTCGTCCAAACATGAATTTAAAAAGTTCAATCATTAACATTTGAGCAAGGACGGAAAGCGCTGTCGACATGGTTGCAATTCTCGATTAGCCAAGCATTATAAACCTCAACTTAAAGTCAACTCATGTCGCTTAATAAGTCGACCAAAGACGCGTTCACTAATTCTATAACCCGCACTAACCAAACGATAAACTTTTTGAGGTAATTTGTCCATAGATTCAAGTTGATTATTGCAAGCTATTTGTCCCGTAAATTCAAGTGGGTCTACTCAGCAGAAATTTACGAACTCATAATGATAGTATTATGAAATATTAGGTCCATAATTATGCCAAACTAATCTTTTCTTAATCGCGAAATCACCCGCACTACTGCGTAATATAATCTTCATCAAAATCTGGAGTCGTTTGTTTTGACTGCAGACTGTCATTGTATAAGTTTTCTAATTATTTATTACCTGCAAATAGGGCCTTTTATCAGGCTAGACCTACGCGTGCGGTGGAGATTCTGAACAAATTTCTCTCCTCTGACATTTCGAATTAATAAATAAATCAGAACTTCAGGCTTAATTTGTTTCGCTTAGGTCTACTTGTCTATAATTAGGGGCCTAATTGTCAGGTGTTTTTATTGCGACTCCACATTTCGAGGATATGACAATATACATGTAAATGCACAGACCACAGTATTTCTATAATGTTGATGTATTAATCTGACCTTGCGATTTCTATATAGGCTATATACATTATACACCGTGTCTCAAAATAAACTGTGCTAAATTGTTTCTGTCAGAACTTCGTCAAATTTCCACCAATTTTAATAATTTTTGGTAGGTAGATGGCAAAATGGCTGAAATTTTATGCTATACATAAATTTTCCACCTCACCTAACTCAAATCACCGCACTACCTTGTTAAACACAGATGTACCAATATTTCATATAACGCTTAAATTTTATTGCATGCAACAAACTATCTGACGACTTAAGTAGCACGCAGTAAAGTAAAATATGGTTTAGTAAGTAGAGTTTTTAATTGTTATGACAGATCTGCTTAAAAGTGTTAGAATTGGTGCTCGAAATGTGCCCCGCTTACACGGACACAAGCGCTTAGACGGCGACGCCACTGGCCGATAGCAGCATCAACGATGGACTGGTCAAAGCGCGCTCACTCGTCGATCAAACGCGTTTTGAGTTCGTCGACGTTGGCTATTCTGGAGCGGTAAACCTTCTCCTGGAGCACACTCCATATGCTATAGTCGACTGGATTAAGATCCTGTGAATTCGGCGGCCACAGTGTTGGAGGTATGAAGTCGGGCGTTTCTCGCTCCAGGAAAGAGACAGTGTCGCGTGCTCGATGTGCCGGGGCGCAATCCTGTTGAAAGACAAAAAACTCGCCCTGGGATAGCCGGCGTATGTCTGGCAGTACTGTAGCTTCTGGGCAAGAAGGTTGTCGCGATAGTAGGCCCCTATGCCCCATTCACTTTGTCACTCGGCTCGGCAATTGTTAAAATGTAAGCGTTATATATAAAATTGGTACATTTGTGTTTAACAAGGTAGTGCGGTGATATGAGTCAGGTGAGGTGGAAAATTTACATATAGCATAAAATGTCAGCCATTTTGCCATCTACCTATTAAAGATTATTAAAATTGGTGAAAATTTGACGAAGTTCTGACAGAAACAATTTAGCACAGTTTATTTTGAGACACGGTGTATATGCTATAGCGCCGTTAGGGGGCCGTCCATAAATGATGTCACGCAATTTTGACCGATTTTTAACCTCCCTCCCCTCGTTACACTTCGTCACAAAAAGTAACACCCCTTAAAAATTACTTCACAAAGCTCTGATCCCCCCAAAAAAACCCAAATTTGCATGGCGAAGCAAAATGCTCCTTCGTGGAACAAATAGGGAAAGTATGAATATTTTGTAATCTAACGGTGACAAAATATTGAAATAATTAGAAAATTATTAATAATGGTGCCCGTATACATTAAAATAATTTTAAAAATAGTGAAAATTTAATACTCAAAATTAGTGCTGTTATTATTAAAATTAAATTGTTGTTATTTGTTAAATTTAATTACACAGACCTGATGTTGTGACGTCACATTTCTCAACCCAACCCCCACCCCCATTTCTTACAGATCATCATCCATTCATTCCCGACCCCCGACCCCCCAGGTGCGTGACGTCATTTATAGACGGCCCCTTATCCGACTACCCAAGATATCAGTCTATGATCGGTTCGAGTTAAATCGAATAAAATCTTAATCCATCGGAAAAGCCAGGTCGAATCCAACAGACCATAGATAAACTAGAGAAGCTGGCTACGGTGGGAAAGCAAATTGAAAGAGATGAGCTTTAACAGTTTACCGGCGAGCTGCATTAGTTTCCCAGACGCTTCTAGTATGCTACACTCTCTTCGTTAAGGTCTTAAGTTTTGCCTTGAATGGCACAAAGAATTGATGAAACGAATTGAATTCGGAAACTATGCACCTACCGGCTTAGTTGAGCTTCTCCTAGGCCTATATATTCTACAGCTATTTCAAAATCGCTGTTGAATGTATGGACCTAGTTCAACTACAAATTATTTTTCGGAATTTACAGTCTAGCTCATCAGTTCAGAATACTTCAGTGTGTATACCAGTCAGCGTGAATCGGCTAGAAATTTTGAAAGTATACAAGGGTCATTACTCGTTTTTGGCAGTGCCATTCTCAAGCCTGGAGAAAGGAGGAGGGCGACTCTAATCATCGTTCTTATGACACGGTGTCTTTAAACAGCAACTAACCAATGACGTTCAATATTTTCTTATTTATATGTAAGCATATCATTTGTTTCATGTTGCCATTACAGACATGATAGACAGGTGGAGAGCCTATCAACGTTGAGATGGGAAGGGGTTCAAACCTAAGCCAGGGCCCAAGTGTATTTCAAGATATTTGCTCAGCCAGCACTCACTAACAAACTCGAAGGACTGGCCATTAGCCGAGACTAATAAAATTTCATAAAAATTAATGTGTTCATGATTTGCCAACACAAGACCACGATCAAAAATAGAATGTTCCAAAATCGCTGGCGAAATAGAGATGTAGATATTTGCATCGTGATCACTGATGTTAAATTGAACATAAGTAAATTGGCTCAATGACTTTATATCTACATGTTCAAAACGTTATGAACTGCCTTTGCGACTTCTGATAACACCATTCAAAACATAAACGAAGCAAAAACTTATCTGGACTCTTAAATATAGAGTCAAACGAACCACACTGTATCAACAGTTGCCACAGGCGAATATATGGGTCCAGTGAAGGTGGTTCTCAGGGATGAGCTAACGCACGGTTGTCATTATCGTTACAGCTTAGCGTTTAAACATAATATTTATGCCACTGTGAACACTTTAGCAATAACTTTTATAGCTGAATTTGCAATAAATATCCCTCTGGAACAGACTTCCATAGAGTCTGCTTGTATTTGTTCTGCCTCTACAACCTGATAAATTTATGAAACGCTTCAACTGCCGGTGGCGTCCACACAACACAGTAAATTCACAGTGTTTGTTTTCAGTACTTGCCTTGACAAAGTCTTTCGTCTACAATGGCTCATCCAAAGCAAACTGCCTCTTTGAAGTGAGCATGCTCAAAACTGACCGGGACAAATATATAAAAAATAGGACAATTAGTGAAATACAGCTTCTCTTAAGGTAGAAAGCGCTGTAGGTCGCAAATGAGACTTAAATAAATGTCGATTTTAAAGCCTACTAATTTTTCTATGTTTATCTTATGTTAGTGACTTGTCAAAATACTAAGAGAAAAGATAAGTTTTAAGTTTAGATTTAAAAGTATTGATTGACGATGATCTTTGGATTGGTTCTGATAAGGAGTTCCATTCAGCTGGCCCATGCAGATACTTCAAATACTCTGTTTCCAATTTGTAGATTTGCTCGTTTATTACAAAGTCTCCTTTTGAAGCTGATCTCAATCCACGTCTTAACTCAATAGCATGTATAACTATTAACTAAACATGATAAGTAAGGAGGATCAGAACCTGACATTACTTTAAACATCAAAGGACAGATGCTAAAGGCTCCGAGCCTGGACGAGTAACCAGCGTAGTTGTCCAACCTTAGTCGCATCTAATAAGGCAGTATACTAGACACAGTTCAACACTATGCGAATTTCTACATAGCCTATTTTCACTTAACTTTAAATTATATATACAATATAGGCCCTATAGTACTTTATATTTATATATAGGCCTACACTGTATAAATGTATAAATGTTTTATTCAACCTACACATAATACAATGCTCATGAATCTTGCAGGAAAAAAATTTCTGGAGAAGTTTACAAAAACTCAGACTTTAGCATTTATATTATCACGTCTCTATTGAATTTTGAATTAGCCTTTGTTTCTACATTCCTGCCGATCTTTAGCCTACTTGGGCTATGTTCAAATGTTTGGAAATGTTCGATTACAATTACAATTACAAAGGTAAATACTCAGTCAACTGCACAGGTAATTGTCCTATCAAATGCACAGGTAAATGCTCAATCAATTGCTCAGGTAAATGCTCATTCAAAAGCCTTACGTCCAGGTATGCCGCCGTTATTCAGGTTGCACAGATCGATTTCGATTAGTCAGATCAATCCCTAGTAATATAATGCGCTTCTTCGCGTTGTTTATCGATTCTCAAACCTGCACGATCATAAATAGCCCAGAGCCTCCCAAACGTTCAGTGTCACAGACCGACAGGATTTTTCCCAATTTATTAATTATTTCTTTAATCGATCACCTAAATTCCTCAAAAATGTATTAAAATTGATTTAAATGCATGTTTAGCAATTCTATGACTCCTTTGCCATTTACGTCTCAGGGTCATTTGTCGTTCTGTCTCCTCCTCCATATTCACAACTTTAGTTCATGCTTTTGTATTTTCTCGGATTGACTACTGCAATTCCCTTCTTGTTGGTCTTCCTAAGGTTCGTCTCTCTCCTCTTCAGTCGGTCCTCAACACAGCTGCTAGACTGATAACCCGCCTTCCCCGGTACTCTCACATCTCTACCTTTATGTGTGACGAACTTCATTGGCTCCCTCTGCATGCTCGCATACAATTATTTAAAATCCTCTCCCTGATCTTCAAGGTTCAGAGGGGTCTTGCCCCGAAATATCTGGTTGGCGTAATACTTCGGCCTCACTCTGCTTCCTCCCACCGTCCACTTCGTTCCTGCAATAGACTTGACCTCTTGGTTCCCCGTAGTAGAACTGCTATGGCTCAGGCTCGTTCCTTTGCTTCATTTGGTCCCTCTCTTTGGAATGCTCTTTCTCCTTCTGTTCGCTCTAAAATTCTCTCTGGCAGTCTCTCTTCTTCCTTCGCTTTTCTCAAAACCTGTTTATTTTCGCGGGGCTTAGCACACTGGGAGCGCTTCTGAACGGTTCACCCTACGAGAGGCGCTTTACAAATGCTTAAATACGATACGATACGATACGTGCTAGCCTTGTGTGTTTTTTATTTTTGAAAATATAATAGCTGCCATATTTTAGATTTGACTCCGGTACAATTGATCAGTTTGTTTACTCACTTTGCAGGCCGGCAACTGAGGGCTCGCGGACCGGCACCGGTCCGTGGACCACTATTTTGGAAAGCTCTAGACCCAACCCATGGGTCTATCCGACCCATTAACGTCTGTGGTCATTTTCGGTCCTGTGCATATACAGTAGTACGGCACATCATATAACAACCTAATGTTGCCTCTAAATATTATGTAAAATAAATGTCCGTCAGTAAGAGAAACAATTTTTGAATCAACGTGCACATACATGCATTATTCTTTTATCAATATGGCGCATCCGTCTATTATCAGTCTATACTATAGATCAAAGCAACCGTGCGTTTAGCTTACACCTGCATGGCTACAACACACCTGAATTATGATTATGTAGTAATTTAGATAAATATCCTGGGAGGCAATATACATGTCAACTGCAGTCGTTTCTTCTCTTTGACGATGCTCAATATTAACGCAGTGCTAGTTTTCAACCATGGCAACGAAGTCCCCTCACACATGCACACCCATTAAAAAATTATCACCTGCCTCATAAAAACTGTGATCTTATATTTCTTTGTATGCCTGCGTACGTGTCTTGGTGCATATGTGTGAGCATATGTGTCCGTCTGTTCATCTCTCTGTCTCGCTGTCTGAGTATGCCTGTATGTCTGTCTGATATGATTTTATAGCTCAGGTGTGCCTGATTTGAATCCAGCAATTGACCCGTTATTAGAAGGCGTCAGGTGTGCTATATTCCATCTAAGATTACACAAGTGTCTTAAAATGATCCTTCTCCATGTGCTTAATAATCTACAGTGTTGCTAACAAGACATCTAACAGCCAATGTTACATAGGATCATAACATCTGTGTGAAATGGAACATCGACGTTCAAGCGAACATTAAAAATAACAGTGAACGAACCCATCAAGCATTTATTTTTTTAATTAATAATTATCTTTTTTCTGTCCATTCATTTGTTCATCCAGTCATTCAGAGTAATATTCCTGTGATGTCACAATAACTTGCGACAAGGTGCATATAAATATGCACGCATACAATGTATGGAACCAGTTAAATGGTAAATACTGTTTAAATAGTATTTAAATAGTTAATAAATATTTACTTCACTATTAAATTTTAAAACCGCATGTACATTTTACATAAATACTATCTATGTAAAAGGATCTATCGAACTTCTATATAAATATGCCTACTTACTGTTTATTTCAAAGTAAACAGTAAATCACCATTAGAATAAATTTGAATTTGCTACAGTGCTACAGTAGACTATTTAGCAATGCAGCAGTAATTCTCGCGCAGAAAAGGACTCATACTTAATGTTAAATCAGCGCTACTACCTGAATGTTAATACAGTAGAAAATTACAAGGTTTCAAAACAATTATCTGTTACGGAAATTGACAGTTGCTAAATAGTTTTTAAATAGTAATGTGGTATTTACAAAAGTATTTACAATAGTCCACGGTTGATTACTATTTTAAATACTATTTAGATAGTTTCCTACAGGTACTATTACTATTCTATTTAAATAGTCACCTGACGATTTATCCCAACACTGCATGCAGCTATGTATGTATGTATGTTTTCATTCATTCATTCATTCCGAGAATTTATATAGCGCCTCTTCAAGAAACCTACTCAGAGGCGCTCCCAGCCCAGCCACGGCTAAAAAAGTGTGATTTGAGATATTTATAAAAGGCAGGCGAATCTAGCCGAGGCATTAATCGCAAGTGTAGTGGGAGACCATTCCAGATGGTTATGACCCACAATCGAAAAGGCTCGACGCTGTCTTATGGAAGTGTGAGCTCGCGGGACCAAAAGCTCTCCCCTATCTGAAGAGCGCAGAGATCTACGAGCTGCGAGGTCAGAGACAGGTCGACTAAGATCTGACAAGTAGGATGGAGCACAGCCAAGAAGGCACCTCCATACAAGTGCAGCAACTCGATAGGAGATGCGCTGAGAAACAGGGAGCCAGTGAAGAACATCACGCATATAGGCAGAGACAGAAGCATATTTAGGCAGGTGGCCAATGAGGCGAGCAGCGGAACGCAGAACTCGATCAAGGCGCCCAATTATCCCCAATGGTAGACCTACAAGTACCGAACTGCATTGATCAAGTCTACTAGTGACAAAGGCATGCACAAGAGTCACAGTAGCATTATGAGAGAGGGATCGTGAGGTAACTCGGAGTTGACGAAGCTGATAGTAGCAACTACGAGTGATCGAACTAATATGCTGTGAGAAATTGAGCTCTTGATCCAAAGTGACTCCGATGTCTCGAACTGTGAGAGAGAAAGAGATATGAGAAAAAGTCTCCGCTAGTAGGTGCAGGTCAATGGATGCCAATTGTCTGCGTGTACCAAGCCAGATGAATTGGGTTTTAGAGGGGTTAAGAAGTAAACGATGTGAGGCCATCCATGATGATAGAGCATCAATGGCATGAGACATTAACGATACAGAAGAAATTGCATCAGCAGCATGGCAGTGAACATAAGCCTGCACATCATCAGCATAGAGTTGGTGCAGGAGGCCACAAGTAGACAGCAAAGAACTAATACCAGCTGTGTATAGAATGTACAGTAAAGGGCCCAACACTGAGCCCTGTGGTACACCAAAAAGGGCTGGGACCCAACGGGACCTAGAAGCCCCCACAACCACACAGTTAGTGCGCTCACACAAAAAGGAGCGAAGCCATTCTAAGGGAGCCTCTGCCAACCCAAATTAAATAGAGAGACGTTGGAGCAAGATAGAATGATCAACTGAATCAAAAGCGGCACTAACGTCAAATAGAGCTAAGAGTGTTACCTGACCACGGTCCATGGCGCCATAGAAGTTGGACAGTAGACGAACCAAAAGAGTCTCTGTGGAATGATTTCTCCGGAAACCCGATTGCTGAAAGGGAAGCAACTCATGCATGTCTAAATATGCAAGTAATTGGTTGGCTACAATACGTTCTAAAATTTTAGACAAGAATGTAACATTGGCAATTGGTCGGTAGTTGGCTGGATCAGTTGAGTCCAAACCATCTCGCTTCAAGACTGGATGTAGAAGTGACTGCTTTTGAGAGGATGGAAGATGAGTTTCCTGAATCGACCGGTTGCACAACGTAGTGAAGAACGGCAGAAAGTCATCTATGAGTTCTTGCACGAGAAATGTAGGAACAGGGTCCAGTTCACAGGTTTTTGGCGCAGAGACTGCAATGAGCTCACGTAACTCTAGTCCATTGACCTCATTTAGGACAGTAAGACGGTGATCGGTGACAGAGAATTCTGGCGGAGCAAAAGCTGAGGTAGCGTCACGTATGGCTGAAACCTTGGCTGTACGCCGCTCGAGGAATGCGTCCGCAGTAAACGGCGGCAGAGATTGCGACTGATGGCTGGCTGATCGACGATCGAGGAGGTTGTTAAAAGTAGACCATAGCTTCTTTGGTTCCGTAGACTGGCGAGTGATGATAGTCTCCCAGTACTCACGCTCCCTCTCCCGGTCAGTGGAGTGCATCCTCCGGACGAAATGAATCCAAGCGGTTCGATCTTGTGGAGAGCGCGTTCTTCTATAGATCCTCTCCAAGCGCCGGGCTTGTCGATGGAGCGCTCTGCACTCCGATTTGAACCACGGAGAGAGAGAGAGGGCGATGACGAGTTTTAACGGTGCGCAATGGTAAGAAGGCGTCTATGATCTCGGCCATCACAGTTTCGTAGGAGCTGAACAGTTCAGAGACAGACTGTGTAGAAATTAACTCAGCGTTTTTGAAGAGAGGGCAATCCTGAATTGCTGCTCGAAGGGCAGCGCGATCCAGGCTTTTCCAATGACGAATCTGTCTGGTAATGAGAAGTATGTACGTATGTATGTAGGCCTATGCACGTATTCATGCATGCATGTATGCATGTATGCATGCATGTATGTATGTATGCATGTATGTATGTATGAGGGTTAGGTTAGGGTTAGGGCAATGTTCAACTCCCAAAGGGAACTGTTAGGCCTCTCTCTCATCAGGATCGCATAGTTAACTGTAACCCCTCCCCGGCAATTCCCATTCTCGAGCTCCCACAGACCTGTAGAACCCAACCGATGGATTCCCATCCCATCCCCACCCTGCTGATAATAATACCTTGCTCGGAGTTCTTGTGACTGCATAGAGTCGAAGAGGAGGACCAAAGACAGAAGACGAGACTCGCAACACACGAGACCCATTACCAAAATCCATCGCGGATGGTAGAAGACACTGTGTCCCAGAATCCATTTACTACTGGGTTTGTAGAGGGCGACAATATCCACTTAGTAACCTGAAACTTCTTAGAATGGACAAATCATGACCTGGAATAGATTTAACCCTGCCTATCGATTATTATTATTATTATAATTATTATTATTATTATTATTATTATTATTATTATTATTATTATTATTATTATTATTATTATTATTATTGTTATTGTTATTGTTATTGTTATTATCATTATCATCATCATCATCATCATCATTATCATCATCATCATCATCATTATCATTGTTATTATTATTATTATTATTATTTTATTTTTTTTATGCCCCGAGGTATACAGGATCCCTCAGGGACTTGAACATTATCTATTGTAATTATTATTATTATTATTATTATTATTATTATTATTATTATTATTATTATTATATTCGTGTATTAATTCAAACTGACAAGTACGCTGTAGGCTCACATCAAACAGTGGTAACAGATTAACAGGAGTTGAATTTAACTTATGACAGCATGCAAGGCGCCCATCTGTCCTATTGCTCATTTGACAGTAGCCCCTAGGGAGTGGAAGGCTGAGTCAACCGTAGGGGCTAGCGGGTATTGAACCCGCGTCATTCTGAACCTCGTGCCAGCGTGTTATCATTCAACCATCTCCCCGCCCCATTATGTTCAGCTAAGTGCCTGTGAATAAGCTGGTTCCCGCGACTTCATCCAAGACACTTGAAAACAACGGCGAAAGAGATGAACAACACCAGGCACGCATAATTAATGAGTCACATTAAAAAGTCAGAACGCACGAAAATTATCCAGCAAAATCCTCACGAGACAAACTAATTGATCACAACTGACAGAGGAACATCCGACCATGCTGGTCACGCCAATTGCGCACAAATCAACGATCTGTTTGTCAAAGAAAAAGGAATGCTAGTCCTCACAGGTTTATCATTCAGAGTCTGTATTTTAAGAAGTTGGTTCTTCTGTGCCTCATCATTAGCAATAATCTTAAGTACACCCTGTTGGGTAATACAAATCTTGTCAACCTCACCCCTAGTTTTGTCAATTATTTCTTTATTGAGCTGACGTGGCATGTGTTTCAAATATTTGCGGATTTCATCTTTATGTCCATCTATAAAAACAGTTCGTGACTGAACTTCCCTTAGTCGCCTCTTTTGTTCCTCAGTCATAGGAGGGCGGGATTGACTGTTAGCTGTGCGTTCAATAACTTTCTTAGTTAATGTTTGATTTATTTCATTTGCAACTTCATTGGGTATCAGAACCGTTTTATCATTAACAATGACCCCATCTTGCCGTACTACATTTGCATTTGATACGTCAATCGTTTTCATTTCATTTAAAATCAGAAAATTCAAGTCTTTTTGACTTGTAACACATTCCTCAACATCATTCTCATTAACACATACCTGATCAACACATGAAACACATTCATCAACACAGTGTTCGAGTCCTAAACGAAAAAGGACCGGAACGCTGACTAAGACATAGCGACTAGGGGGTCTGGGGGGCCCCAGAAACAGCGGGGTCTGGGGCGGAGCCCCAGAAACAAACGCATTTTGCAGCAGGTGGTATCACATGAGGCACGTTTTGGCCTTTTTTGCAGCTTTTTCTGAACGATGAAGTCATTAACAAATTTTAAAAGAAATTGTTATTTTATGAAAATAACTAAACAAAGTGCTCATGTCGAGCAACAATACCACAGTGATATCAATAATAAAGAAATGAAAGTATAACAGGCAAAATCTACGAAAAATTCATTCAAAGATTTTTCGCATGTGATTGTAACGTGGCTCTTCACGGTGCTCGCATTTCCTTGACTTGTTTTCGAATGCGCCGCGGTGACCCATGGCTAGCCACTTCTGCACGTACGGAAGTGGGTTGAAGTCCTGCAGGGACGGTCCAACAAGTTTAACAAAAATCAAGGTGGAAAGCCGCTCAACACCAAGCCTATTTCGAAGGGGCGTACACATCATGTTCATCGCACTGAAGCCGCGTTCAGCATCCGCTGATGTCACAGGGATTGTGTCGACAGCAAAATTAAGTTCCATCATGTCATCAGGTACACGTGTATCTCCATTGTCGACAAAGTCTCGGAAACCTCTCTGCGTCTTATTGAAGTCAACATGAAGTAGCCTACACAGCTTGGCAAGTCGTTGTTCACCGTCACTCCACGGTGTTGTCACGTCCATTGGCCACGAATGTTTGTTCAGCACCTGCAGCTGATGACACAATAATGGAAAATTGGCATTACTATTAAGGAACCAAAAAGAAACAAGCAACATATAGTTTTGTAATTAGCAATATCAATGTAACAGAAATAAATTTAGGCACATTTAAACTGCACTATGGCTGAGGTGAGACTAGACCAGTAAAATCATACATATTCAGAGCATCATGTCGAAATTAATGGCTGCATGTGTAAATGAACAGTTCAGTTGCCAGTAGTCGCATTTATATTTACCTGTGAAATGAGCTCTTCAAATTCCGATATGTTGTCAGATTTCTGAAATTTTTTAATCAATCCATCTTCCATTTAATGAAAAAAATGACCCAACTTCTATTTAACCAAAAAAATCTTTTTCATCAATGGAACTTTTATTTAGGCAAAGAACTAATCTCATGAGTCCAGCTTCTACTTACGGAAACAATTATTTTCTTCAATCCAGCGTCTATAGACCCTTTGCGTAATGACGTACCAGCCTCATTTGCATATGCTATAAATAGACAGCGGCCATTGCGGAGTGCAGGTATGTTTGTTGTGGTTGGATACGTTAACGTCGTTAAGTGAACGGCGCGTATTTTAAACCGTGGAAATGGTCTTCTGTGCAATTATAGTTGACTGCGGCAACCGTACTGAGAGGGATAAAGGTTCTTTTAGTAAAGTTAAAAAAATTCGTAAGCGTGAAGGCCCAGAAGAACGAACCCGGAGCGAAGAAAGGGTACCGCATTCCGGGGATCCACGTGACTTCGCGTCGTTAGGGCCGTCTGACTCCGCGTCGTGAGGGTCGGATAGGGTTAGGTGTATATTGGTCCTTGGGTCAGGGTTAGTGTCGTCATTAGAAAACATCGTACCTCTCGCGCAGCATACCATGCTGCAGCCACATTAGTCCGGAATAGCGGACCCCGGAATAGTGGCCCCGAACCGAAGAAAGCCGGCAGCTATGGCTAAAAGCTATAGCCACAGATGATCTATCGCAAGCGAAACTCAATGAAATCGCAATTCTGTTACAGGGCTGTAGACGAAGGTATTAGCGGGTATACAGCGTGTACTCGCCTCACAAAACTTGTCTTTTAGTATACTCACCTGTGCAAAGCGTGTACTCACCTCCAGAACGTACTTTGACATTTTCTAATGCTGAAGAGTGTAGTGTGCAGACTAGTCTAAAACTTGTTAAGACTGTAAACTACAAACTCATACCCCTCAAACTTCTGGAAAAGTAACCTGAAGGCTGTTGCCTACTGTAGCGTGTACTCACTTCTAAGTTTAACACTACAGCACTGCATGGTTGTGCCATTGTTCTTAATTGTGTAGTCAATTTTTCATTAATCTATTCGTTCTCTCCATTCTGCAGCTTCTCTCTGACCTATCCGCTGTTTGGACTGGCATGATCTCGTTGCCCCACAAACCAGAACCACTTTGCCCCAAACTACAGCATTTGCCACCATTGGGTACCCTGTGGAATGCCCTACCCTCCTCATTACATGTTTCCATTCTTTTTGGATTTCTTCCTCATTTCTCTCTCCTCAAAAACTATTTCTTCTCTTAGAATACTCATACTGGGAACGCTACTGAATGGCTTGTGCTGTGAGCAGTGCTATATAAGTTACTACCTACATTACATAATTGTTGAATTACTAGTTACCTAGCCAGTGTTTTGTTTTTTCTATGTGGTGCCTAGTTGGTAACAGAGTTGTAGTTTTGCTGTACTTGTGTATGTTGGTACCAGGCCAGCTGTTACTGTTATCAGGACTTCTGCGTTTGTGTTAACATTTCACGCCAATGATATTCAAGTTTGTCAACACTTTAACGATGAGCACAATTGGTTTGCCAGTCGTTTTAGTACACTCTCGTTGTTAACTGTTAATAGTATGTTACTGCTAAACCTCGTAACAACAACACTGCAAATCATTGTGAATGAAGTTTTTCAGTAAATATGGAAGAAGATATTTCCACACTTCTGTGTTCCATTCAAAATGTTAAAATGCAATGGACTTGAAGTTGAATCTCATGACCTGCAGTGAAACAGCTGTCACGACTGAATTACATCATTCATTAGACCTCAAACTGTATGGACATTTAATTTCCACCTTTACTGACATGAAACCAAAGCATCGGGTGAAGGGCCCATAAATGGGTAATTGGGAGTTGACAAATTAATGCACGCTTTTCCAGTTACTGTGACCATATGACTGCTTATATTGGTCAAGGCTGCCTCATCATGAGCAATACCCCACTCTATTGCAGCCGACTTAAAAATGTATTCAATGGGAAAACAAATAGCCTTAACACTTCATTCATTACAAAAATTTATATAACGCCCCTTCCAGGTTCCTACTCAACGTCGAGCTGCATTGGTTTCCCAGTCATTTACAGTACACGCTCGTTGTTAAGGTGTTAAGCCAAGCCAGTGAAGGTTTTGATACATCTGTGCAACAAACATCTTTCAGTTTATAGGCTGTTATCCAGCCTGCTTAAATAAGAAACCAGTCTTTATTTCCACTCTGACCACGAGTCTTAATTTCAATCAACTCAATGTCATTTTCCAACATATCTACATCAACTGATTCTGCCTATGTCTGAAGTTAAGCCAAAGTGATTGTAATATGTCCTTTATTAAACAATAAATATGTCAGTGGTCTCACATTAAGAGAAATATGTGACATAACTGTCAGAATCTGGTGACACCGATGATAGCACTGCAGGTTTAATACCACAATGACTTAATCTAAAATAAAAGTCGTCTATTTCTAATTCAGCTGGATTGGCTATTGCCGACGACTGAATATGATACTGATGATGTTGCTGATGAGGCAGACGGATTAATGTAGAAACTAAGGAGGCTGATGACAAACATGCTGCCTATGACGATGCTGTAGTTGACAAGATCACACACGGCGAAGGTGATGAGGAACTAGCACCCTACTGCTGTCGAAAGTCTTCTTTTGTTTCTTTGGCTACGAGAAGTCCATGTCAGCCAGAGGAATCCTTTCAATTGATCCAGCCAGCTTCCATTGGGCAAGAATTCGTTTCATCAATCCAGCTTCTATTTAAGCAGGAATTATTTTTCATCAATACAACTTTATTTATTATTATTATTATTATTCTGTCATTTATAGCGCGCATAAACAAAATGGAAATCTTGCACGAAAACGCGTAACAGAGAAAATAATTAAGAAAATATGTCTGTGCTGTTAAATGTCATTTTGTGCAGACCATTAAGAATAATTTTTCATCAGTCCAGCTTCTGTTTGAACAAGATTTCATCAGGCCCAAGTGCTTCTATTTAAGCAAAAATTATTTTCATCCATCTGAGTCTGACTTCTCTTTAGCAAGAATAGTCAATCCCACTTGTATTCGACCAACGCTGAAACCCAAGAAATGCTGCAATGTCGAATAATTTACGGCAAGCTTATAGAATCGGGGGCAGAAGGATTATAGTGCATAAGTTTACTGACGTCGTGAGTGTCCGTTAGGGTCAGGTTAGGCGTCGTGAGAGTCGGTTAGGCCCGTTAGGGTTAGTGTCGTCATTAGATAACCTGGTACCGTCCGCACAGCATGCACAAAGATACCGTATAATTATTCTTCAGCCCACGATACTATAAGTTTGCCTAATATACAACGCTAAACTACACGTTTACCAATTAAAATTTTAATGGTAATGAAGTCACGCTAACATCTGGGACTAACATAACAACACCATGGATACTAGTACCTACCTGAAGAAATCCGGCATCTCAATCGTCCGAAGTGTATAATAAGACTGCTATAGATGTGAAGGTATACGGATCGACACCATTAATTCATGATAACCTTACAAGCAGTGGCGTAGCCAGTTATTTTTTCATGGGGGGCAGTGGGGTGGCAGCTTAAAATTATGGGGTGGCTACATACAACTTTGATTTCTAAATATTTACAACTCCGTTACTTAATAAATACCCAATACAATATACCGCCACTGTTTATAATTAGTGATTAATTAGTATTAAGTGTGCATTAAATTATTACACAGCAACCTAAATTATTTTGACGACAAATTATCTACATGTACCATTAAATAAATTCATTTTAATAGAAAAATAATGTAACGGAGTTGTAAAATATTCATAATTAGGTCTCCATGCTTACCGGACGAGTTAAGATACAAAAAATAGTTAGTTTATAGTGGCCAGGCTGTCAGTTTCAATATTATTTTTGAAATAAAAAATATTAAATATATACGCAAAGTGCAATAATTACCGTCACGGAGTTGTAAATCTTTTTTATACTATTACATTACCGGATAAATTTCCGAAAATAGTCAACAGAAGCAAACATCCAAATTGATTTCTTGTTGATAAAATCAATGCAGACATGTTCCCTGCTATCGAAGATGTAAATTCAAAAACCGAGAGTTTTCAATTTATTCCACAGATGGCAGAAACCCATTCGTAACGGTATTGTAACCAATATTTGAAGACAGCGGTTTTATTCATTTTTTAATTATTTAGTTCGTTATTAAGTTAATAAAAACCATATGGAGCAATGGATATTATGTAAGTTAATGATCTAAAAATTATGAAACATCAGTTCAGCGCTTCAGCTGTTACCCTTACGTAACGTTGAATTGACTCACCATTAGAAAAGACAATGCAATTTCTGGTTAAAATTGGACTTTATAATTTTTTTTCTCATACTAATCATCAAAATAATATAACAGAAATAATTTATTATAACTAACTCATGCCCTACAATATATTTAAAAATTATAAATGATAACTTTACTCTTTGTGTAAGCCGTACAAAGAAGAAGACGGAAATTTATCTAATTTGCTGCTAATATACCCATAAAGATAAACTACAAAGACAAATAAGATGTTTTTATTCTCAATTTCTCAGAAATATTAAATTTCACTCTCACTTTCAAAAGCACAACCAAAGGCCATTAGACACATGCAATAAAACGTGTGTACGCACATATTAATGACGTAGGGTATATAGCCATAGACTATGTATTTTTAGATTTTGGATGTATTGGACATAATACGCATGCAAACCTCACTAGCTTAGCTGTCCCTCCATAGTGGCCTGTCCCACTTTCCCATCACCCACCGTATAAGAAGTGGTATACCATATAGGAAGTTGTATAAAAAATAAAATAAGTCAGAAATTATATAACATTCTTTATCACTCGTGCAGGGATTGGGGGCAGCTGGGGTGGCAGCCCTTTCATTGGGGGGGGCCCCCTTGCCCCCCGTAGTTACGCCCCTGCTTACAAGAAACGTTCTTCCACCAACTAACAACTTCTTCGAGTGCTTTTTGACAACAGTTTTAACTTAAACGCTGCACAACAAAATAATTATTTCCGTGCTTGCACTCCGACATGGCCGCCACAGCTACCGCAATTTAGGCCACGCCCTTTTGCAAAGACACAATTGCATCAGAAACTTAGTTTAATCAATCCAGCTTCTATATCCGATAAAAATTATTTCCACCAATCCAACTTCTATTTAAATACAAAAATGGTTTAATCAATCCCACCTTCATAGGGAAACCATTTCTTTCATCAATCCAGCTTCCATTTTAACCCATTAGTGCCTACAATCCCATATATGGGATGATGCTAAAAATTGCTAATATTTCTTTAAACAAAGTGTAATGTCAAATAATTTTTAAAGTGATTTACTTATGACATATTGTTCTTCAAGATAATTAATTTACACGTGGCAGATTTTGTGTATTTTTGAGTGTAATTACGTCATATCTTGATAAGTATTGGAAATTCATTTTCTGTCAAAATGGCTACGCGCAAAAATTAGTATAATTTACTCATTTATTATTAAACAAAAATAACTTATTCATTGCTTAGAAAAATGTATTTTAGTGATTAGGTATGAGCCATTTTGGCAGATAATGATTTTATTATTGATAGCTGGGTGGTAGTAGCCCCATCCCATATATGGGATTGTAGGCACGAGAGACCACTCGTACATGCAAATTTACAAATCATCTTAGAGTTACGTCTCAAAATGCTGTTGATGTTGTCAATACAGTTCCAAAGTGAATGAATGATCCTGTGGCGAATGTGAAATTCGCCAGAGGTTAGTCTCTCTAATAATATTTAGTCCATGCTCGGCCGGACTGATAGGCGCCTGATCCGTTAGGCACTTGAGCTATAAATAGTCGAGGAAGCTACGACGGACCTGATTGGTTGTCGTCAGTTGAAGGGAAAGTTGGCGCTTAATTCATTATAAGGAAAATTCGGATTGGATCCTGGTGGTCATGTGACCTGGTGCGCAGTGTTCTCTGGGAGTTTTTCAGTCGAGGAAGGAGCGTAAGAAAATGGCTGATACGGATGGTCGGTAATTTCGGGTGTTTTAATCTGTGATCATCGATGATTTCCTTCGTTTGACCTGAGAGTTATTACGATAAATTTACGGGGATTTTGGTGCTTGGTCACCCTGGAACCTTTGCCGATTATTGGAAGCGGTTTGGTATCGAAATTGCTGGGTTTTGTATCCAATTCTGTTGGTGACCATAGTTTCGATTGGATGTGCTGCAATGGAAAAATTTGATTTATGCTAATCTCTGGGAAACTTCGATATTACAAAGTGGGGAAACGAATCCATCACTATACGAAGCAGGGAGTATAGTTTTATTTTATCTAGCCAATTAAGATCAACTCCTGATGTCCAGATATTGATCGTACTAAATGTTAATCGGAAAGTGATTAGGAGCGTTATTAATAATGGATCACGCTAACTAGTAGTTGTAATTTTAAAGTGGAAGATTAGATATCTGTTGAGATATTCGACTTTCTTGTGCGATCGTTTCACCTACGTCGTGTGACATTGAATGTAAATCGGTTAATTTGTCAAATCTTGTGATAGTTAAAACTCGATCGAGGGAACCTGTCTAATTAAACTGTTTAATCAAGAAATATAATTTCAGTTCAAGTAATTGACAAATTTTAATAAATCCATACAAATGGCTGAATCTCAGTTAATTGACAAAGATGACGAAATAACTAGTGAGACAGGAGTTAGTCCAACAAGTATTGAAAGTGAACAGTTGCAATTGACACATTCTCCTGGTAATTCCGACGAAATGTTGAAGGAACTTCTATATCGCCAGAAAGGTTTGGACACCCTTCTCAATCGTTTTCTAGAAGAACAAACACAAATAAATCTGAATAATAACGCACAGATGGGGGAATTGAAGGAATGTATAACCAGGAATCAAACTGTTGAGGGAAATAAGAACCCAGCAGGGCGACCTAACGCCTTGGCCTCAGATCGAGTAGCTACGGACACCACTCTGGGCAATCCCTGGTTAATTACAAAGAACCCTGGTATCACGCATTCAGAACTTGAAAATAGGTTATTTATGAGTGCGCCTCATAAAACAATCGATAACTTGGCTTCTGTAGCTCCTTCAATGGAATCAAGAGCTAATCCTGCTCTCTATAGCCTTTCCTCGGATTTGAACTCGAGACCTATTGGTAGATCCTTTGTCAGTACTTTTGCCCAACAGTACGTGCAGTCGCTAGAGGGCGCCACGCACGCTTCACATGGTACCAGAAGTGGGGTACTGAATAATAAAGGATATGAGGTCCTTGATAAAACAAGAAAGGTCTTGGAGGAAGAAAGAAGAATTTTTGAGGAAGAAAGAAGGCTTTTTGAGGACGAAAGAAGAATTTTTGAAGGAACAGGAGTTAGACCTAAGAGGGTCATATATAGAAGAAATGAACAAGAAGCAGAAGGTGCTTATGGTCTTGATTATCTGAGCTTGAACCAATGGGATTATCCTTCGGATGAAGAGGTGACATTTAGAAATGCACCTAATAAACGAGATAGATTAGAACGTAAACTAACTTCTAATTCTAGAATGTTAGATAAGGTTCAATCTAATGTACGATCATGTTCTAATCTGGAGTTTTCAGTTGCAGGAGATAATTCAAATTGGAAGGATCGGAGAAATTTACCGATGCAAAAGGCTGAAAAACCTTTGGGTCATTGGCCAATCATCGCATCGGAAGGCAGATATGCAGATCCCGATCTTTTCACAACTGAAGATCGCTGGGCAACCACTTTGGCAAGCAAATTCAGTTTTCCAATACGAAATGAAGACTTGTCATCAAAGATTGCTTCTTCGAACTTCAATATGAAACGTGATGAATCTGCTGGATTGCATTTGGGTCAATCTTCTGATGTATATCTTCCGAATACTCTCCATTCCTTCGAATTGAATCGAAAAAAATCCGATAATACTTCAGTGATATACTCTACTCCATCCATGTTTGCAAGAGCTTCACAACAGAGTCAGCCATGCTTGTCTTCAGTTGTCCATGAGAGGGTGAAGGAACCCATTTCAGTGATATCTGCTCCAGGTAACTATCTCATTTCTTCGACTATCAATTCCGAAATAGCCGAAATGAATAGATTTCAATGGAACACTAATGAGTTCTCGCATGCTGAACCTTGGTTGTATCCACGTCGAATAGTCGAAACAAATGAATCAAACGATAAGTACATAACCAAAGAAAGTGATAAACTTTCCTGTACTAAAGAAATTAAACCGAATGAGATAAACTCTACTGCGTCGAATTCAATAGTTAAAGAATCCGACCCTGTGAAGTTTAAAGCTGAGACAATCGCTACCGAAACAGCTGATAGGACAGTTATGCCTATACCTGAAAGTAAAGCTAATATCTCTTCGTCCAGTTCACATGTAGAAAAGCCTCGTCAGTACATTAAGATGGGTACTTACAATGGAAAGTCTTCTGTGGATGCCTTTCTTCGGAAATTTGAAGTTTGTTCCAAGAATAATGGATGGTCCGATGATGAAAAGTTAAACCAGCTTACCTGTGCCTTGATTGAACCAGCGTCACAACTTCTTTGGGAGTTTGACTCAAATACGGTTGCTACATGGTCTGACTTGGTAAATAAGCTTCGCTTGCGCTATGGAAGTTCTGATCAGGCGTCGCTGTATCAAACTCAATTGAACACTCGTCGCCAAAAGGAAGACTTAGGTTCGGTGGCACAAGACATAAGGAGACTTATGATCCTTGCCTACCCTGGGCCTACGTCAACTCATAGCGAAACGATAGCCATTCGTTCTTTTCTTGACGCTCTCCGAGATAAAGAACTAGCTCTTAAACTGCGAGAACGGGAACCGGAAACGTTAGATTCTGCTTATAAACTGGCTTTGAGGTTGGAAGGATATAAGAAAGCTGAACGAGAAGAAACAGAACATTCAGATCGCCGTCCTGGAAGAATTAAGGCCGTCAAAGAAAATGACTTTCCGTTTGACCTGTTTCGCAAACTTTTGAAAGAAGAGCTGGATCCGCAGAAACAGAGACTAGAAGAATTAGAACATCGTCTGAATAATGGAAGCAATTTTCCGATGCGACCTCCACCGAATCAGGGCTTTGTGCCACCTGGTCAACCGTTTCAATGGAGAAATCAATGGAATAGGAATGGAACCAATGGCAGATTTCGAAATCATCGTCAGAATGGATCTCCACAATCTCAAGGTTGCTTTAACTGTGGGCAACTTGGACACTTTGCTCGGGTCTGTCCACTGAAACAGAGAGAACAACCATTTGTTGCAGAAGGTTCAACTGAACAGGAACCAAGTGCTCTTCGACACGTGGTTGGAAGCAATAACGCTTATCTGTCACTCAGGGTGAATGGAAAGTCTACCTTCGCTTTGCTCGACACAGGTTCGGAGCTTACTCTTGCTCCTGCTTCTCTGGTTCTTAAGAAGGACATTCGTTCTTCTACCCAGACTCTTCGTGCCGCGAACGGTACTGCTATCCGCGTCTTGGGCGAGGCCAATCTTAACTGTGAAATAGACGGTTATTCTTTTGAGGTTACTTGTCTAATCACTGAGCAAATCTCTGAATTAATACTGGGACTGGAGTGGTTAGAAAAGCAACATGCTCTTTGGAACTTTGGAGAACGATGGGTCAAGATACAGAATCATACTTTTCCCATTTGCACGAGAAAACGACAAGGAAATTGCAGAAGAATAATTGTAGCTCAAGATGTGAAAGTGCCACCATTAAGTGAATTGGACATTAACACTTACGCAGTTGTCTCTCATCTGCGTTCGTCTGATAGTCAATGGGCTACCCAGCCTCAGGTGTTGAGCTCCGGATTGGTAATTTCAGGTACTTTATTGCCAGAAAGAATCGTCGACTTACCTGTTCGCGTGATGAATCCAACGAGTAAAGAAATCAGAATAAAGAAAGGTGTCCAATGTATGGCCGAAGAAGTGTCAGTGGTTGAGGAAACGACCGAAGTCGCAGCTGCTTGCGCAACCGTTATTGAAGGTCAAGGTAAACCGACTCAAGAAGAAATAAACTCTGTTCTTTCACCGCTTTGGTCAGACATTGCCGATGATGTTCCAGAAGGAGTCCAGGAAAAGTTACGTGAGATTATCTTGAACAATCAGAAAGCATTCTCGATGAATGAATGGGATCTTGGTTTTACCGATGTCATTCAACATGAAATAGAAACTGGAAATGAAGCACCGGTAAGACAAGCCTTGCGTCGCCAGCCGTTAACATTACTGCCGGTTATTGATGAGCAAGTCGAAAACATGCTTCAACAACGACTTATCGAGCCTTCATCATCTGCTTGGGCCAGTAATGTCGTCATGGTTAAGAAACGGGATGGAACACCAAGATTCTGTGTTGACTATCGGGCAGTGAACAATAAGACACGGAAAGACGCTTATCCTTTACCATTGATCAGCGAAAGTCTTGATTCTTTAGCTGGAGCTAAATGGTTCAGTACTTTTGATCTCCGAGCAGGTTGTCGTCAAGTAGCCGTCCATCCAAAGGTTCGACTTAAAGACGCCAAGCTTGCTAATGTGGTTGCCCAGCATCTTGTCCTGGTCCATGCCTATGTCCTTGCTAAGGTGGTTGCCCAGAATCAGAAGGATTGGGATATGCATCTGCCTTACGTGTTGGCCGCTTACAGAGCCAGCGAAAGTGAAAGCACTGGATTTACTCTGAATCGTCTTTTTCTTTCCAGAGAGCTTTGCCTTCCGATCGATCTCGTTTTAGGCGATATTAATGTCGAAAATGTCTTGTCTAATACCGATGATTTTGTGGCCTCACAAATTGAGAAAATGCATAATAACTTTGACGTCGCTCGGAAGTTTATGCAGCGCCAAGCCACAACTCGAGCCTTTAGGTACGACCTCAGGGTAAAACCGGCCTCCTTTCCAGTTGGATCCCTGGTGTGGTACTTCTACCCAAGGAAACGTCCTGGCCTTAAGGATAAATGGGCCAAATTCTACACGGGTCCCTACGAGGTATTGGAACAGGTAAACTCGGTGCTCTATAAAATTCGGAAATCAGCTCGCTCCCGTCCCATGCTAGTTTACGTGGACAAGCTTAAGTTGTGCGAAGGGGAGATGTCACGGGATTCGGAGGAAAGGCCACCTCCAGAGGAGTTCGAACCCCTACCGGATTGGGATTGTGAGGAACCCCGGAACGAATTAGATGAGTTGGAAGATAATGGGCCCTCTACACCCGTTATCGAACGTGATACGACGCATCGAGAGACATTCCCTGATAAAAGTCCACCGCGCATTATCAGGAAGCCTCTGCGCTATCGTTAAGTGAAACCCGGGGGTAGTTTAAGTAATAAAATGCTTTCGTTTTGTTAAGTTAGATTTGGTAAGGTTTACAGTTGATAATTTTTTTTAGATTCGAGCGAGTTAGGTCCCCTAGCGGAGACACAAGTGAGGTACCTGGCTGATCTAGAAAATGCCCGGTTGGAAGCCCCAATTCTTATCTCTTCTACTGAGTCATCTCATCGGTCACCTTCTTCTCCCGGATCCTGCCGAATGCTGAAAGTCGAGATGAAAGACCGCTCTCCAGTGGCTGGCCCAGTCGTCTCCGCTCTGCCTTGTCTCCGGGAAGTTTGTCGGACATCTCCGAAATGCCCCTCTTGGATCCCACCGATCTCCTGCTGCTAAGATCTCTTCCAGATGGTGTCGATTGCCCGGGTAATCCTTCTCGGTTAAGGGTTAGTGGAGTCGTGTGGATGCTCATGAAAGTCCTTTACGACGCTGGTCATTTATCCGTTACTAAGGACGCTTTCGAGCAAATGGTGAACGAGCAGCCCATTCTTAATCGATACTCCGACGTAGCTTTGGTAGTCATCACTACTCTTCAGACTATAGCGGGGCTTCCTCGGATCAAAGATACCTTAGTACGTTGGGCTGAGGAAGAGCCATTAATGGTAGTGCCTGATTTAAGCGTCGGCATGGGTTTTGGTCAGGGCATGGAGCCCTGGGAGGGAACGCTCTGGAATAGCTTGGACACTTGGATTCTGGCAATGGAGATCATCCCTAGATTTTTACTTCTAAGTTCCGCCGTTTCGGAAGCTGAGTTCCTGCAGGCTCTGTCCGGCGTTAAAGTTCAAGCGGAAGTCTCTGTGTGGCGTGTCCACGTGATTGTGGCCGTGCTCTTCACGCTTAAGCACGCTCCATGGTTTTGGCCTTTCCTAATATAGAATCTTATCTGGATGGAAACTGATCGTGGTGCAATTGATCTGATAGGTCAGGACTGACCTTGGGCAGATTGTATTTAACTCATAGGAGTTTTTGTGTTTATTATTGATGTGTTATTTGCTTTACGGCTGGGTAACAGCCCTTCCTTCTTGAGTTTAAGACCTGGTCAATTAGCCTTCATCAGAATTTTGCCGGATTCGCCGGGTTCTTGTGAATTGATCGTTTGTTACTGTATACTGATTTGTCCTGCCGTGAACCTGACTGTGTATAAGGATGCCATTTGTTTCTACTTCATGATCAGTAGAAGGTTGTGTTAAAGGCCCTAGGAATTTATGTTCTATGTAATAATTAATGTTATATGAGACCTGGAGATCACCGTCCCTTCTAGTGGCCTATAAATTTTCACCGTAAGGTAAAAATTTGGATTAAGTGGGGGAGGGTGTGGCGAATGTGAAATTCGCCAGAGGTTAGTCTCTCTAATAATATTTAGTCCATGCTCGGCCGGACTGATAGGCGCCTGATCCGTTAGGCACTTGAGCTATAAATAGTCGAGGAAGCTACGACGGACCTGATTGGTTGTCGTCAGTTGAAGGGAAAGTTGGCGCTTAATTCGTTATAAGGAAAATTCGGATTGGATCCTGGTGGTCATGTGACCTGGTGCGCAGTGTTCTCTGGGAGTTTTTCAGTCGAGGAAGGAGCGTAAGAAAATGGCTGATACGGATGGTCGGTAATTTCGGGTGTTTTAATCTGTGATCATCGATGATTTCCTTCGTTTGACCTGAGAGTTATTACGATAAATTTACGGGGATTTTGGTGCTTGGTCACCCTGGAACCTTTGCCGATTATTGGAAGCGGTTTGGTATCGAAATTGCTGGGTTTTGTATCCAATTCTGTTGGTGACCATAGTTTCGATTGGATGTGCTGCAATGGAAAAATTTGATTGATGCTAATCTCTGGGAAACTTCGATATTACAAAGTGGGGAAACGAATCCATCACTATACGAAGCAGGGAGTATAGTTTTATTTTATCTAGCCAATTAAGATCAACTCCTGATGTCCAGATATTGATCGTACTAAATGTTAATCGGAAAGTGATTAGGAGCGTTATTAATAATGGATCACGCTAACTAGTAGTTGTAATTTTAAAGTGGAAGATTAGATATCTGTTGAGATATTCGACTTTCTTGTGCGATCGTTTCACCTACGTCGTGTGACATTGAATGTAAATCGGTTAATTTGTCAAATCTTGTGATAGTTAAAACTCGATCGAGGGAACCTGTCTAATTAAACTGTTTAATCAAGAAATATAATTTCAGTTCAAGTAATTGACAAATTTTAATAAATCCATACAAATGGCTTAATCTCAGTTAATTGATAAAGATGACGAAATAACTAGTGAGACAGGAGTTAGTCCAACAAGTATTGAAAGTGAACAGTTGCAATTGACACATTCTCCTGGTAATTCCGACGAAATGTTGAAGGAACTTCTATATCGCCAGAAAGGTTTGGACACCCTTCTCAATCGTTTTCTAGAAGAACAAACACAAATAAATCTGAATAATAACGCACAGATGGGGGAATTGAAGGAATGTATAACCAGGAATCAAACTGTTGAGGGAAATAAGAACCCAGCAGGGCGACCTAACGCCTTGGCCTCAGATCGATTAGCTACGGACACCACTCTGGGCAATCCCTGGTTAATTACAAAGAACCCTGGTATCACGCATTCAGAACTTGAAAATAGGTTATTTATGAGTGCGCCTCATAAAACAATCGATAACTTGGCTTCTGTAGCTCCTTCAATGGAATCAAGAGCTAATCCTGCTCTCTATAGCCTTTCCTCGGATTTGAACTCGAGACCTATTGGTAGATCCTTTGTCAGTACTTTTGCCCAACAGTACGTGCAGTCGCTAGAGGGCGCCACGCACGCTTCAATCCCACACTTGAAAAATGGCTTTGTTTTTCCATGCAGGCACACATAGGCCGGCCTGGTTGCTGAATGCTGATGTATTGCATGAATTTGAAATGTCATATCACTTCAATATGGGTAACCTACTCATTGGTCCGCCAGATGTTGTGGTCACAACTGATGAAGACTATGGCCATGAGGAAGGGGCGTCATTAACAACTTGTCAAATGGGAAAATGGACTCCTAGCTGAAGCTGATGCCAGAACGTATGATGGAACTGAAAGGCGAGACATAGACAACAGGGAATGCGAGCAACATCGCGATTCAGACAGTGCCATAGTACTGGACGGACAGACAGACAGACGGACAGACAGACGTTCCACTGAAATTCCTGAAATCATCAACTGGATGTAAAGCACAGCTGCAACTGCAAGAGCACCAGCCTTGAAGATGGTGTAAGCGTGATCTACCAGCATCTTCGCGTTTTCTTCAATGGTCAGTCAATAAGCCAACGTTCCTCTGACACCTGCCAGTTTGTTTGAGTTTGTGTGCAACAGCACCACAAAGTATGCCGGGCAGAAGAGAAAGCCAACTTTTGGTGTCGAGAGCAACGAAATGCGATTATTTCCTGCGACCCTGATAATGAGTGGCTACTCAACTGTACTATGTTGTCGCATATCTTGGCAATAGGACGATTACGTCATGAATAGTCCTGTCAATTCGGTTATGGCAAGGAATAGGTTTGAGGAAATTTTACCGTTTCCACATGTAGTTCACAGCACTTTTCTTACAGCTGGTGACAAAGGATTGAAAGCCAGACGTTAAGAAATTTTAAAGTTAAAAACCCAAGTTGCTGACTTTAAATTTAAGACACTTAATAATTCTAGATAGTATAGTTTGGAGCATACCTAAATGTAAAAGCACGTTACGTTACTGGACATACCAGATTGCATCTTCAACTGGTTTGTTAACTACCTGAACGGTAGAAAACATGCAACCTTCTTCAACGGGGAAACATCAACAACAAAGGACATCAACGCGAGCGTTGTCCAGGGCTCTGTTGGAGGCCCGGGGATGTACATCACGGGAACCTCAGACTTGCGTCCGGTTAATGACGTCAACAAACTGCAGAAATATGCTGATGACACCTACCTGCTAATCGGTTCTAATAACATCGACTCAGCACAACCGGAATTACAACACCTGCAGGAGTGGGCCAAAAGCAAAAACCTGCACATTAACAAATCGAAGACACGAGAGATGGCAGTGGTGGGGCGATTACGACCATCCCTGGCCCTGCGGCCATCTGTAACAGGAGCAGCTCGCTCCACATCCATCAAAATGCTGGGTGTCACCATCGGGGAACGCCTCACGGTCTCGGAGCATGTTGACCTGACCGTCAGATCATGTGCATCATCTCTTTATGCTCTTCGAGTGCTGCGCGAGCACGGACTACAAGGTCCGGCCTTACATCTAACCACTCGTGCCACAACTCTGGCGCGTTTACTGTATGCGTCCCCGGCCTGGTGGGGCCTGATGAGCTCGAGTGAAGTTGATCGCGTCGAGGGGCTCATGAGACGCGTCAAGAGGGCAGGCTTTCTACCTCAGGATGCCCCGACCGCGACCCAACTGGCTGAAGCCGCTGACGCAGCCCTCTTCTCTGCTATCATCCAAGATAACAACCATGTCCTCCGCAGGCTCTTTTCCACTCGGTCTGTTAGCAACTATAACCTACGCCCCAGGCCTCACCCCTTCGAACTCACAACAAAGAACAATAAGATCTTCGTTCCACGCATGCTTTTCAAAAACGTCTATTAGATGAAAAACTGCCACTCTCAATAACTCATGTATTCTGTTGCGTTTTGTCGACAGTTTTGTGTTAAATAAACGAATATGATGACCCAAAAGTGCTTAGTGAGCATAATAAATGCTGAGAAGTGAAAAAAGGCTTGATCGCTCTATTTCCATCCTTTTTCTATAATTCAAGCTAAATACAAGGGCTTTTCAGTGAGTGTGAACTCACTCAACATGTAAATGCCCGTTACCTAAAAGTGCTTAGTGTGCGTAATAAATAATTGCTGAGAAGTGAAAAAAGGCTTGAGCGCTCTGTTTCAGTTCCTCATTCTATAATTCGTGCTAAATACAATGGCTTGTGACTATGTGTGAACTCACTAAACATGTGCTTATGTGAACCCTAATGAAAACTAAGTAACTCTATTTAACCCTAGATAAGTCCCTTATTCTATAATTCCAGCTAAATGCATGGTCTTGTTGTATAAGAGTAAAATCTAGTAAGCCTCAAAAACACCATGCGAGTTCTAAATATTCAATGCTAGCGAGCATATAGTGTGTGTGTGTGTTTGAGTGTTTGTGTGTTTGAGCCTATGCGTGGGGTAGGCATACGCACGCCCAACCAAGAAGAGAGACCGTTGAAATGACCCTTAGCCAGCTTTAATGGGCGTCTGTTTTGCCTGAGGCGGTCGTTTGACCTTTGACCTCCAAAACTGATATTACTGGCGCCTTTTCGTTTCAGTTTTCAGAAAAACTGATATTACTACCGCAAATTGATTACGTCATAAGGTGGGTGGGAGGCTGGGTGATATTACGACCGGCCTATTATTATTATTACTATTATCATCAACATCATCATCATCATAATTAAATAAAGTAAATTTTGAACGCGCGAAAGGTCACACCCAAATGTGAATTTCATGCGCTCTTCAACTTATCTCCTAGCGTAAAAACGTTCTAATATCCTCTAAGTCTAACGTCGATTGACCTTTTTATCAATAATTAAGTCCTCACTGTTATTGGCCTACTCATCAGCGACTGTATTTTTCTGAGCGGTGACAGAAATTTCACTGAAGAGCTATAATGAAAACGTAAACGTTATTCTAAAAGATTAGACAAAGCCGGTGTCAATTTGAAACATCTTCTACGTTTAATTGCACTGAAAGAAATTGCATTCATCGGTAAATCGCCAACGGTGTCCATTTAACTTCTTACCCATAGGATATTCTCCAAGGACCAAGCGCAAATCGTCAACGTTTTAGCAGTTTACGCGAAATTCGGTGTCATACCATCAGAGTCGATTTGATAAGCATTATTGCTGTCGTTTTTAGCAAGTCGCTAACGTTTTGGCCTATCACCGGACAGATATCGGTTTTACATTGTGTTTAATAAAAAAAAACGACCCACAGGAATATTCTCAACAGTGCGAGTTGTCAGAAGGAACTCCAAAATAAAATAAGTGATGAAGTCATATTACTAGTGTTATTAGTAGTGGTGGCGATGGTGGTAGTGGTAGTAGTAGTGGTGGTGGTGGTAGTAGTAGTAGCAGCAGCAGTATTAGTAGTCTTCTATCCATCGTCTTCGTTGCTCTCAGAGGTTGCGGACCTGCCCTCAAAGACGTGTTTAAATTTCGTCCTATCTGAGCAGTTGACTCCGACAGAAATTACTTGAATAGATCTCACCATTCGTATGGCAGAAGTATACCGCTGATACCAGAAGACGTTGGTTAGACAAAACGGAAGAACATAAAACTGGAATTGGATCGCACTCAGTTGTTCATGTATGCTATAGTATACATTTCTAAAAGTTGATACTGATTGACTATATGACAAATAAAAATCGAACAAACTTTATTTGTAAGACATTTCAACCTTACCCATACTCATCATACATGTTTGAAATTATAGCTGCACTACCTTTGTGATTACAGTCACGGGACACTAGAACAGCCAGAGAATAAGGTCATGAAAAACTTCCATTGAGTGAAAACCCGAAAAAGCTACAGTAGATCATGTGAAGTAAAGCATCAGTGCAATAATAAAAGCAATAGAGTTAAAGTGCTTAATTAGACATGAGAACAATAGGATTAACTAAACTGAACAAACAGTTTTCATTTAAAAACGCAAACAAAGCAGGATCAATTAGATATTTGCTATCCTACAAAAATACTCGGTGGCACTACACTAAAGCTCGTACTTTGAACAGACCATCAGTTCAATAATAAAAACAACAGAGCTAAAATGCTGATTTAGACACAGGCAAAATCGGGCTTACTAAATTTAACTAAAAATATTCCAAACACGAAAAAAAAGAAGGATCCTTGAATATATGTCCAAGCGCTACAGGAATACTCAGTTGCACTTCACAAAACCCCTCACTTTGAATACAAAATTGATATGCATGAAAATCGTTCGAGCAATTCATCATAGATTGAGTAGTACCACATTTCCATTTTTCTTATTTTGTTTACCAACTGTTGTTGGTGAACTCGATAACGTGAAATATTTCAGGTAATTTCTATTTGAGACTTTTGTTTCTCCGTAGACTCAAAGATCGCGAAAATGTTTTGCCAAACCTTTTGTGTTATCTTCAATTAGGTTTCATTTACGTATTTCTGACAAAGTGCATTAAAATGGTTCCTGACAAACCTGAAATAATCGCGTGAGAATGAATGTCCTCTTGAATAACTGGATTTCGTATGGCTGTTCTCATGTAAGGGTTTTAACATAATACATTTTGTCGACTGTAAACTTTCTAAACTATTTACAAACTTGAGCCAGACACGTAGTGAGTTTTTTCATGACCTCTCAGACCCGAAGCGCATGAGAACGTTTTAACACATATCTGGCAAAGGTATGGTTTCTCTCCAGTATGTGTTCTCGTGTGCCTCTTTAGATGACTTTTCCGATTAGTTTTAAAATCACATAAGGGGCAGTGGTGTGGTTTCTCTCCGGTATGAATTCCTACATGACGTTTTAAACTAGAAGATCGGATAAACCGTTTTTGACATGTCTGGCATTGGTATGGTTTGTCACCCGTATGGATTCGAAGATGGTCTCGCATGTCAGAAGATTGGGAGTAACTTCTTACACATCAGACATTGGCATGGTCTCTCTCCAGTGTGGATTCTAACATGAATTTGTAGAGCTGAAAATTTGAAAAATTGTTTTCTTACAAAGAATACAGAGAAATGGTTTTTCTGCAGAGTGGTTTTTATCATGACGTTTAAGATCTGAAAATGTATGAGAATGTTTTATGACATACCCGGCAAAGGTATGGTTTCTCTCCAGGATGTGTTCTCATGTGAATCTTTAGATCACCTACATACTTGGTTTTAAACTCACATAACTGACATTTGTACGGTTTCACTCCGGTACGAATTCTTGCATGACGTGTTAGATTTGAAGAGTGGGAAAAACTGTTTCGACATCTTTGACATTTGTAAGGCATCTCTCCAGTCAGAGGCGCAACCACGGTCCAGAAGTTGGGGGGACCTACTGGAATGCCTGCGTGGGGTGGAGGTGGAATTGCGAGCGCCGAAGGCGCGAAGCTGCGATTGCCGAAGGCAAGAAGCCCCTAACGACTAGGGGTATGGGGAGCGTCGTAAGCTCCCCATCGGGGTCTGGGGCGGAGCCCCAGAAGCCGACGCAATTTTGAGCATATGATGCCAAATGGAGTACATTTTGGGCTTTAATTTACCTCAAATTTTTCACCGATGATTTCGATATAAAAGTACCTAAACCATCTAGATCTGTGAAAAATGTGACTTTATTATATGAATAAACTGGACGTGACAAGGGTTTAACCCTTTGGAGGTGAGGTGGGTATGACAAACCCCATAGCTATTCTACGCTGCTTTCTCTACGGAAACCGTAGAACTAGCTTGGATTATTTTTGTCTACCTTAGTGAATGTGAAATACGGACACTTTAGGACACTTTCAGGTAGGCCTACTTTTGGACGCCATTTTTTTTATTTCTTGCATATTAGAGTGAAATATTAATTTTTCGTATACATATTGATTTTAATGAATTAAAAAAGTAACGGCACAGTGCCGAAAAAATTGTGCGATTATAAGATATTACTGCATATAGGCTATATATAGTGTTGCATCGATGCAAAATTGATCCATTATTACGTGTATTATGTCACGTGTTCCCAAATGTTACATGTTTCGAGGGCCACGAAGATGCCATTGCAAAGGGCCGCTTTGATTTTGAGCGCCACCACGCTGGCCATATCAATAATGATTGAAAACTGTTATTTGTTCCTTAAAATCACCAGTTCAGCCGATAATTGGTTACATAACTATAGTTTAGCTCACAATTTATGTTATGTAGTTGATATTGCGACTTGGAAGTAATTATATGTATTGGGTCATGTCAGACCCCACCTCACCTCAAACGTTACAATGCTTCACCTCACCTTCAAAGGGTTAAGAGAATTGAATTGAAAAGAGTAGAACAAGCTCTAGAACAGTGTTTGTCAAAACTAGGAAAATCGGCATGGAGGAAGCCTGAACCGGTCAATTTTCTCAGAATACCGTAAAGGCGTTTACGTTCCCTACAGTGGCAAATCCCCACCAAACAGAGGAGGTATAAAGTAGCCGTGCGAGGGTAGTATCCCTAACAACGTCAAAGAGACGTTGACCGTGCATGGAGACCGTGGGTGACCAAAACACGTAGCCGAACATGGATTTTCGGGCTTTGCAGCATATTTTGTCCATGTGTGCCCCAAAGCCAATCCGATCAGAGATGGCGACACCCAAAATAACCATATGCTGGACCTGCTCGATGCCAGCTATGGATGAGAGGAGAGAGGGCAATAGGTTTGGACCTCGGTCGTTTGACAACCAAGTAGAATAGTAGATATATCGTCGGCATATTTTGGGAGACGGTTTCCACTGTATTTAGGTTTAAGGCTAGAAATGGCTATGACAAAATCAGTAGGTCCAAGGCCAGAGCCTTCTACTATAGGCCTTACCTGGCATTAATGGTACAGAGTGGAGAGATCGCGGAAGGCAAGAAGCTCCGAAACACTATAATGGGTATGGGGAGCGTCGTAAGTTCCCCCATCGAGGTCTGGGGCGGAGCCCCAGAAACCGACGCAATTTTGAGCATTTGATACCAAATGGAGTGCATTTTGGGCTCTTGTTTGCCTTACAATTTTCAAAAGTTGGGGGGGACGGTCCCAAGCTGTTCGAAAGTTGGGGGGGACGCGTCCCGCGGGTCCCATAGGGTGGTTGCGCCTATGTCTCCAGTATGGATTCTTGTATGAGATTTCAGACTGGAACACTGACAATAGCGTTTCTGACATAATTATTTGGCATTGGTAAGATTTCTCTCCGAAACAAATGCAGGTTGCTTAACTATTTGCAATCCTACAGCAGTACTCATTTACACTATATTTCATAACCACATAGGAATAATAGACCTACCTAAATTGCACTTTAAATTCCACAAAAAAGCAAACAAAACCGCATCCTTAACTATGACCAGTCCTATAGGAAAAATCAGTTGTACTGTACTAAAGCACTTACTTTTAATACAAAACTGATACGAATGAATTCGTTCGTGCATATCATCATAGATTGAGTGCTCAACACTTCCATTTTCATTCTGTGTTCGCCAACGTCAACAACGTCAAATATTTCAGGTAATTTCTGGTGCAGACAATTGTTTCTTCGTAGACTCGAAGATAGCGAAAATGTTTTCTCTAGATCAAGGTTTCGTTCATGTATTTCTAACAAACTGCATAAGCTTACACATTTTTCTGACGTACCTGAAATAATCGTGTGATAATGTTCTATGGTATAACTGGAATTTGTATGGCCTTCTCAAGTATGGATTCCAAAAGAATTAGGCAGACTGTAAATTTTGAAAAATTATTTTACAAACTTGAGCCAGACACGGGGTGGGTTTTTTCATGACGTCTCAGACCTGAAGTCCACGAGAACGTTTTCTGACATATCTGGCAAAGGTATGGTTTTTCTCCAGTGTGTGTTCTCGAGTGAACCTTTAGACCACTTTTAGTATTAGTTTTAAACTGACATAATTGGCAGTGGTACGGTTTCTCTCCAGTATGAATTCTTGCATGCCTTTTGAGATGAGAAGATTGGATAAACCGTTTTTGGCATATCTGGCACTGGTATGGTTTTTCTCCAGTATGGGTTCGAACATGGTCTCGCAGTTGAGAAGATCGGGAATAATTTTGTTTACATACTTGACATAGGTATGGTCTCTCTCCAGTATGGATCCTAAAATGTCTGTGTAAACTCGAAGATTTGGAAAATATACTTTTACAAACAATACACAGAAATGGTTTCTCTTGAGAGTGTGTTTTTCCATGACTTTTCAGATGTGAATTGTTAGAGAATGTTTTCTGACATAGGCCTACCCGGCAAAAGTATGGCTTCTCTCCAGTATGTGTTCTCACATGACGCTTCAGGTGATCTTTATACTTAGTTTTAACGTCACATAACTGGCACTTGTACGGCTCCAATCCGGTATGAGTTCTAGTATGACGTACTAGACTTGAAGATCGGGGAAAACGCTTTTGACATACTTGGCATTGATAAGGCATCTCTCCAGTGTGGATTCTTGCATGGCATGTTAAACTGTCACACCGAGAAAAGCGTTTCTGACACATTCCGCAATGGTAAGATTTCTCTCCAGTATGTGATTTCATATGACGCCTTAGGTGATCTTTATACATAATTTTAACGTCACATAACGGGCACTTGTACGGTTCCAATCCGGTATGAGTTCTGGTATGACGTACAAGACTCGGTGATTTGGTAAAACGTTTTTTACATTCTTTGCATTGGTAAGGCATCTCTCCAGTGTGGATTCTTGCATGAACTGTTAGATTTGAAGAATGGGAAAAAAGTTTTTGACATATTTGACATTGGTAAGGCCTCTCTCCAGTATGGATTCTGATATGGTTCTGTAGACTGTCAGAACGAGCGAATAGTTGTTTACATGCTTCACACTGAAACGGTTTCTCTCCAGTAGTTCGAATGTGTGTTTTCAGACTCGAAGAGTATGCGAATGTTTTCTTACATACCAAAGAAAGGTATGCTTTTTCTCCTGTATGGATTCTCATGTGCCTCTGTAGGTTATACGTGTGTGCAAATATATATTTGCAAAACTCGCATTCGCGTGTCTTTGCTTTTAAAGAGCTTTTCTTGTTTACCTTTGTATGACTATCCAACACAACTGATTTCTGACATATCTTTTCCTGTGTTGCATTTCCGATGGAAATGCTTTACGACATCGTTAATTATTATGAATTGTCAGAGTTGGTGCTTCAGCTATGATTTTTGCACAAAGTCAGTGTTGAAAACTATGTACTTCTTGTAAGATTCTGTGGACTGAAAATATTGTTCAACCTTGCCAGTTGTTTGCCTCTTTCAGTATTTAGCTCACTTGGCAGCCAGTTGAAATCTAAAACAGTACAGCAATACTAGTAATATAAAAGACGTCTAGGGAGACAGAATCAGAATTCCGCCAGCTTGATCGTCTAAGACACAATATCAATTAGCAAAGAAAATTGCAACAAACACATTGAACATGAATTTACAGTCCGTATTCGACTGTCTAAAATAGTCCTTGAACACTATGTTTAATTCGTTGGTGTGCTACTTGCTGGTCATTACCTGAATTAAAACGCGATAAAGTCATGCAATGTTGATTTAATGCTGCCCATTGTTTAGCAAGCTATCATCTTACCGAGTGGCTGAAGCGAAATCAAACCAGAAGAAGATTCATGCTGCTATCGACGTCATTCAAAAATGTCAAAACCATATATTAAGGCCACATCCTTAAACCCCAAATGCTAACAGCTCGATCTCGTATTTGCAAGGCAATGTGCCGAAAAAATTTCCGATTTCAGTAGCGCATTTAGGCACGCAATCTACATATCCGATATAATAATATTTTCGTTTATTGAAACAATCCGGTTGACAAACCGCAGCCGGTTACAGTGTACAATTATGCAATTGAAACAATTCACAAGAACAGAAATGACAGAAGACTTAAATCTTAACTACTAACAGAACAGACAGCCTGTAATACACGGCGCTAATAACAGCCTACAAAGCAAGTCCGCCCTACGGGTCTATAACTCGGTACTTCTAGCTCTCTATGCCAGTGTGTTATCCAATGCGTTATCGGGCCTCCCATATGGCAATGATGACCCATTTACTTCAAGAACCGATGTCTACGGTCTTAAAGCAGGAAGAATAAGCTTTACTGCTGCGATAGAAAGCAAGTCAAGTTTATATGTATGACATAGAACTGAAGAACCACGGGAGAAGACAGTCACAATTTGAGGTAGAAAACAATTAAATGAAAAAATTCAGAATACATTCTAGTTTCAAAGCACTCGACCTAATTTGCTGCCATCACTCATTAGGTGTTCCTTTTTAGCGGATCTAAGATCCTTCGGGATTAACTTTTTGGAATACAATAACAAGTAATTTCGTGTTACTACTGTACACTGCGAGTTGTGTTGTTTGTTCAAAATAAAATAAAAGAATTGATTGATTGACTGAAAAACATTTATAGCCATCATTGGCGCAACATTCTATCGTAACGGTAGAGTCCGGTCATCATCACTTTTAAAAGTGGTTGTGACAGTCACCACCACTTTTGCCTATCGCTACTTTGGCTTGAAGTAAGTTTCATTGCATGCCAATAATTGACGAGGGACTGTACAGTTGTTTAGCTCTATTGCGGTGGTCTCAATATTGTCAAACAGAATAATATAAACATGTAAGCTACTTTGTTATCTACGAGTGACTTTAACGTGGCGGATTAAGCATAGTAAAGTCGTATAATTATAGGGAAGGTAGGAATAGCCTATTAGGAGAAAGGAAGTACAGAGCGAAGGGGGATTAGTAACCACCATTTTGTACGGCAGAGTTACGCTTTTGGTAACGATAATTATAAAATAAATTATTACCAAGCAGGCAAATGAGACGAAATTTTTGAAAGTGAGAAGATATTTAGGGAGGTTGCCCTTATTAGCCTAACCTGCATATTGACAACTAAACAAACGACGGTTATGCAAATACGGTCAGCCAGTTGCGAGACTTTACAGTTTTACACTGATATTAAGGGAACATTGTAATGAGAGGGTAAACAATTGAAAAGTGAGAAAACTAATTCATTATCAACGATTAATAATAATTAATTGTTTAAATTGAGAATTAAACAGTGGATTTCATACCTTACCAAGGAGTCTTAGTCAATGATAATAGTGACGTCATCATTCTTTGTGCTCACTGCGTGACCAAGGAGGTTATAGAGGTGTTATAAGAGGTGTCGGATTCACTTTCGATGCTGTCTTACAGTTGAAAATCTGTCGTTTACATTGCACTAAACTATCGATTCTATATTGAAATAATTTACGATTAAGCCTATTTAAAACACAGCATGACTTCTAAAGATTTTCAGACATTTGTTGCAGTTGTCAATAAGATATTAGGCCTATATGATATTAAGACCAGAATGTAGAACGAGAACCAAGTGTCGAAATTATTAATGTAATGTCATATTATTATTTACCACGGTGATATCTTGAAGATAAATAATGGGACGATAGGCAGTTGCCTCAGAGGACGAGCCAAAATGAACAAAAGAGATCAAAACTTATTATTAATGGTATTAGCATTGGTAGTGGTAGTGGTAGTGGTGTTGACGGCACACACACACACACACACAAGAAAAAACTATTTTTGGACCAGATGCTCAACTGGCCATGCCCCACATTCTGTGAAAACCGCATAGCTCTAGTGCCAGTGGTTATGAAAATATAAGCTGTCAAAGTCGGTCATGACTTTGCATTACAAATTCGCATGTCATGGAATTACCCCTCTCACACGTGTGTGTGTGTGTGTGTGTGTGTGTGTGTGTGTGTGTGTGTGTGTGTGTGTGTGTGTGTGTGTGTGTGTGTGTGACGTCAAACCCTATGCAAGTACAAACGCCAAACAAAAATACGAGTCACCTTGGAGGGGGGTGGAGTGGGGATTGGCACCGGCATTAAGAAGATGGACCCTTGAAATGAACCTCCCACAGCTTTTAATTAGTGGGTGTCTGTTTCACGCTGATGTCGTCGTTTGACCTTTGACCCCCAAAAGGTGAGCCTGAAAATACAAAAGCTCCGGATGAAGTGAGCCAGTAATGATAGTCGTATCTAGGTCAAAAAGTGAGCCAGTAATGATAGTCGTATCTAGGTCAAACTTGATCGTTAAACTTATAGTCGTTCTGAATTGATAGTTAAACTTATAGTCGTTCTGGAGGAAATTGATGACGTCATAAAGGGGCGTGGCTAAAAGTGATCGTTAAACTTATAGTCCTTCCACTATTATCGCCTCTTATAGGGTGAACCATTCAGAGGCCAGAGGCGCTCCCAGTGCGCAAGGCCACAAGAGAAGAAAAAGGTTTTGAGAAAAGCAAAGGTGGAAGAGAGGTTACTGGCTAGAATTCGAGAGCGAGTAGATGAAGATTATACACAAGATATCGTCTAATACACGAAACTAAAACTGAAAGAAAAATCATTTCACCACTGGCCGTACTCTAGTATCGTATCGTATCGTATCGTATCGTATTTAAGCATTTGTAAAGCGCCTCTCGTAGGGGGAAAAGTTCAGAAGCGCTAGTAGTGTCAACCCCAAGCCTGCAGAAGTCTTGAATGGGCCCTGTAACAAATGCTCATACATAGGTACAATACATAATAAAGGTAATAATAATAATCATCATCATCGTCGTCGTCATCGTTGTCATGATCATCACAATCATGATCATCATCATTATTATTAAGTAAGTAAGTAAGAATATCCTTTAATAAACCAAGTGCTAACCGCATTTTGGTGTACACACATCATAGTAGTCGCAATAATCTAAATTATAATCAGTCTATCTTATTCAAGTCTTATAAATCATCTTCTTACATACTCGCTTTGAACTGGCGCAGCCAGAGTAAGATCACTCATCATCATCATCATCATCGTCGTCATCATTATTGCGATTTCATACAAAAATCGCACTTCTGTAGGAAGTTATACTTTGTAACTGCTGCTCACGGGTTTCGATATTTTCCGATTTAGGAGATAAGACATTGTAAGCGTTCATCACGGAGAGAAGATGTCGTAAAACACTGAATAAACTAAAATTTTAAGCCTTGCTTAAACACCTTTTAATCATGTACGTCCAAAGATATAAATAGTCTTTTCATCGATTGGTTGGCTAGATCCAGAGAAGAAATAATTTTCGGTATTGCTGTTTATCATGATATATGTCGCTAAACATTGATAATTAATGCTTACAAGTCTAACGGTTATTAGAAGGCGTCTACTTATTTAGCAAACGGAAGAGCAAATCGTGGGGAAAGAAGGAGGGCGACGCTAATCGTTTTTCTTATGACACAGTGTCGTTAAACAGCAACTAACCAACAAATCTTCGGTAGGTGCCAGACCTACGCCTAAGGACAAAGAGGAGGGCGACGCTAATGATCTTCGTTATGACCTGGCGTCGTTCATCAAAAAAATATTACTGCGATTTAACTTAATATCGACCATTGACTGATGACTTCAGAACAACTGCTGCAGACTGGGTCACTATTTCGCCCGATGATGTTTCCAGTAATTTATTTTAGTATGATACGCAGCAAAGCAAACATCGGTGCAAAGAGCAGGTTTTGATGCAGTAGAAAATGGCTTTTACCTCGCTTGCCTTTCTTGCAGGGGCCAGGGAAATATATTGACACATTTGTTGCTCCTTTACAGTATTTCTTCACTGAGTAGTGTAAGCCTGATCATTCCGGATGTCGTTTTTGCAACAGAAACTCTGGTATTTGTTTTTTTAGTGTGATCCGAATTTAAGTGTTTTTCACGTATGGATTAATAACTTGGATACAAGACTAGGCAGACTTGCATTATTTGCATCAAGAGATATAGCAAGGGGAGAGGAATTGACGTTCGACTATCAGATGACAGGTATAGTATGTGAAGATGTTTGTTTGTAATGTAAGGATGACAATAATTTCTATAGCATCGTCAGTAGCAAGCTACTTCTAGGATGCTTGACACACTCATGCACACGGACACACACACTGTCAAATGCCTTGATTAACTATTGGATTGCTTGCAGGTGCTCTGTACGGAAGCAACAGCTCTGTGCCAAATAACTACATTTATATGTATATAAGGCAAAAAAATATTGGTGTGTTTCCGGTAACAGAGTTAAAAACACTGGGTAGGTAGGTAGGAATATAATTTTATTTTGGTAAAATAATTTTATGCAGTGATTTCCCAAAATTACGCCACTGCCCATTTATGCACAGCGGTACATGCTGTACCAAAGTATGTATTTTCTATGCGAGTATTAAAAATGCCTATTTGCAGAATGTACCTACAAACTGCTGTAGAAAACAATCTTACATGTATTTATTTCATTTTTGTTGACATCGTTTTTCTTGCAAGGTGAAATTGAAGGGGCAGGGGTGTGGAAGGAATTATGGATTATGTACATTAAACAATAAATGTGTAGCGGACAACGGCTGTTTAGAAAATATGCATGGGTGGTAACGTGAGAAAATTGCTGACTTTTCGGTGTCTGTTATCTCCTCAACATCATACATGTGTGTAAATTGTCCATGGGAAACATTGAGCCCATTTATTGTTATAATATTATTAACGCTGCATAGAAAGAAATATGGATTCCTAACGTCGACTGCTAAGGAGATTGCTTGCTACGAAGATTGGTTGCTACGAAGACTGGTTGTTAAGGAGACTAGTTGCTAATGAAGGCAGTTGCTAAGCAGGACAGTTTCTAAGGATGACTGTTGCTAAGGAAGGCGGTTGCTAAAGGGGCCAAGTCTGACTTTGAAACTGGTTGCTAATGAGGCTGACATAGAGGCTGCTTGCTACAAAGCTTGGTTGCTAAGAAGGCTGGTTGCTACGAAAGTAGAAATGCTACGGAGGTTGTTAAGTAGGCTGATTGCTATTAGGAGGCTTTACTTTTATAATGGCACGTACGATAATAGGTATTTCTGATACAATGAATATAGCGGTCAGATTTGTGAAATAAGTCAAATAACCCTGTCAAATTATCGTGAGAAAATCCACCACTTTCGGGTCTATTACCTCCCTCTCCCAAACTCCACAGTTCAGCCCTTTTATTGCTGTAATTTACGGCACCATTATTTCCATTGAAAGACCGCTAGTTTCCGAACGTCTCTGTTTGAGTGAATGCATCTATAATGTCGCGATTCTGCATCACCGGCATACAAAGGCTTAATGTATGTGACGTAGGGAAAAAAAATTTTACCAAATTTTCCGTAAAAAAAATTGTCAGAGTCGCGGCAAAAAAGTTACTCGGTTGCGTTATCGGAAACACACCATTATTTTGTTTTGGTCTAATGCAGCAGCAAAATTAACTATGGTTCACTGTTTGCCTACGGTGACGTTTGTCTTATGAATTGAAACTCTGGTATTGAGTTTGTTTTTAAAAGTCCTTCTTGCTATGATGCTATCTCTTATGTAATGACAAAATATATTATCTCATGAACAGTATTCCCTGATGTAGATTTACCTATCTCATTGCAAAGCTGATGATGGCCAGTTATCGACTGATTTGAAACTTTTCTTTTGTATCAAAGGTGATTGAGAATGTTTGACTATGTTTGAATACAACTTTCATGTTAACTTGAAGCAAATTCCCTTCTTCATAAACCAGGTTCAGAAAATTTAACTTCTTGTCATCTGTTTGGACACAGATTCATGTGGACGTTTTTGGGGCTGTTGATCAGTAGCATTTAACTCTACTTGTCCTTTTGTCGCATTGGTTTTTGGTTGCACAATGTTCAACTGTTTGATGTCACTTGGTCTTCCAAAGATTGTAATCTTTGGAAGACTACACTGCTGATTTAAATCTATTCTTTTCTTCGTTTGGGGTTATGAAGGTTTTAAAGCAAATGCTTGTGACGATATGGAGGTTTCAGAATTTGAAGATGCATGCAGTGGCGTAGCAATGGGTTGTGCAGGTTCTGCAATGCACAAAGGCCCCCGGCGGCACGCATTCAAATCACCAGAATACCAGAAAGTGGCACTGAATTAGGCCTACTGACCAATTCTTGACTTTGTCACACGTCCTCAAATATCACCAAATATCACCATAAACCAGGAAAAGCACAGGTGGGCGTTATCGTCAGACGAAATGTTAGCAGGAAAGCACATTTGTCGCACATCCTTGAATATCACTGTGTACCATGAAATGCACAGGTGGGCGTTACTGACAAACTGAACCAGGAAAGGCCCAAATTCACAGCAGAAAAGCTAATTCGGTGACATTTCATCCCTCTTCTAACAAACAACAGGTGACTGACTGATTTCAATTCAACCACGCCAATCCTCTTTCGTGGATGTTCATGAATACCCGTATGTACCCAATACTATAGCGCATTTTCAACCATTGCACACGGTCTGTTTATATGGCGCAATTAAATACATTGTTTTTGTAACACTGTGTCTCATGCTCCTGTGTGCACAGAGCGTGCAGATTGCGGTTCGCATCCCGAAGGTGGCTTATTTTCAGAGATCTAA
>JACEVL010001012.1:97500-217500 GCA_020284085.1 Aporrectodea caliginosa
AAAGTTTTCAACACTCAACAGTCTAAACTCTATCGTAAGTTCGTAACTCGTTACTCGTAAGTCGTAAGTCAAACACTCAAACCTAAATAATGTTTTAATATGTGGAGCAACACTTGACATTGAAATGGATAACTTAAATTCTATGCGGAACTCGATTGAGACTGATTTGATGAAATAATTGAAAAGAGTAAAGAAGCGGCTTTGAAAGTTTGAATTAGGCTATCAGAAACCTTCACCATCAATCGCAAATGCACGACGCAAGAGAAAGCTGAAGACTTTTGTAGAAAAGTTTTCAATAAGATTCTTTCAACACTCTAGAAGTCTTTCAACAAGATTCTCAGCTATTGCAAACATCGAATTTTTTATTTTTATGGCAATTTAATTCTATGAGTGACGATCAGTTGAAAGAGGCAGCTGCTGAGCTGCGATATATACTTTAAGCCGCTTAGAAGTTAGAAGACATATCACCTGAGCTCGTCGAAGAAATTATTTTTTTTCAAAGAAATATACAAATTAATTTAAAGCTTCCTCTTTCACCAAGAAATCTACTACAAGAAATAGTGACTCAAAATCTGGTCGATCTGTTTCCAGATGTGATTATTTCCTTGAGAATTTTCATGACGTTACCTATTTTTACTCCTCCCCCTCTTGTCAAACAGGGGTAGGGGTCAAACATTGACAGACCCCTAACAAATTATGTCAACAATCCCAGACCCCCCCCCCTCTACAAAAAAGAAACAATGGCTCAATACATGTAGAGTAGACTCATTTTTTTAAATTTTACACTAAGAAATGCAATCTCGAATTTCAAAATATATGAGTTTAGTTTATAACCAGATTTTTAGCAGTATTAAACATTACGCACTTTATGCATTTTTCGCATTACTTAATGTTTTCACTACCATTTTTAAGGGTCTGTGTTGATTCATTAGAAAAAAATTGTTGACGTCAAATAGTACCGAACCCCCTACCCCCTATCAACAACTGTCAAACTTTTCCAACCCCCATGTTTTGTTGACATAATTAATGGATGACCCCTTATCAAAGCATTATCGAGAAATTCTTGGCTTTGAAGATGCGAAGGATGATTTGAACCTTTCTGTCGAGTTTTTAAAAGATATTTGAAAAAGGCCTTGAAAATTAGTTGTGGCCCTGGGCGGCGACAGAGTTGTCCGACTGCGTTGGATTTAAGATGAGGAGCAAGACATGTAAGCGATGTGGTCTTCCTCCCTGGAGAGAAACGGTAGCTTCATGGACCAGCAGGAGTGCCTCGCAGTTGACAATAGACGCAGGATCTGGATGTCTATTGAATCAGTAGGTTATATAGAGGACTGGCACTCGATTGGTCGCAGAACAACTTCAGGAAATTTACTTATTTATTAATTAAATTTATAACGCGCTCAAGGTCACACTGAATTGTCCTACGTTCTGCAGCCCACCTTAATGGTCGCATACCCCAATTCGACCACATATCCGGCTATAATTATGCGCGACGTTCTCCACTGACCGCCTTAAGCAACGAATCTGAGTAGATTTCTTGAAGGGGTGCTATATAAATCTACAGAATGAATGAATGAATCGAGTGTAAGATACCTACCTTAATCTGGGGGTGCCTGCTAGGCCTCGTACCTTCCTACATTGTAGCCTCACCCGCAGTGCGCGTTCCCTCCGCTCAGCTGAACGAGGTTTCCTCTATGTTCCTCTCGCTCGCACCTCCCCATGCAGAACCGTGTTTTCTCGGTGGTCTGGAATGGCCTCCCCTTGGCGCAACGCTTCCTTCCTAGAACCCCTTATCAGACATTCATCTCACATCTTAAGATGGCTTTATTTGGCCGCGCTGGAGTTGGGAACGCCTCTGAGTTATCCCGTTGAAGAGGCGTATTGCAAATTCCGGTAATAAACGAAATGTGGTGAATCTGAGGCGCGTATAGTCAGCCGCCAAGTGAAGATGCACTGAGATTTCCAAATACTTGAAAGCCAAGAATTAATAGTGAGTTTTGACCAGCTTTTTGAAGGAAGGGAGTGAATTTGAGCTACGAGCTGGCAGTCAGTTTCATTCCTTGAGGCACCTGATTTGAATGCACGCGAGCCCAATAGCAGTTCTGCATCGTGGCTAATAATTATATTCGTTTATTGAGAAAGACAACTCTAATTGGCACACCGCAATCAGTTACAATGTCAGCTAAAAGACCCATACTTTATGATCACAGGCAACAAGGATGGATGTAAGGAGTTTGTAGTGCATGAAGGTAAGTTGGTGTTCTGGTACTGGGGCCTTGTAGATCAAACAGACAAATTTTATTTTATTCTGAACTGACGAGGAAGCTAGTGCAACCTATATGCCTATATGCAGGCGATGGAGTGAGAGTGAGGTGTTCGTAGTTGGACACGCACACTACGCGATTAAGGAGTTTGGATCCGTTGCAGCATGTGAGTTCAAGGCCTGAGAGAACCACAAAACCGAGTTAACATGCATTGCAGGTTGTCTGTTCGGTTAGTAGTTAAGATTTATGTCTTCTGTCATTTGTGTTCTTGTGAATTCACAAGAACACAAATGACAGAAGACATAAATCTTAACTACTAGCAGAACAGACAAAATGCAATACACAGCGCTAATAGCAGCTTACAAAGCTTGTCCGCCTACGGGACTCGAACTCATACCTCTCGCTCTCTATGCCAGTGTGTTATCCAATGCGCTATCTGGCCTCCCCCTCCCCATTGGCATTATGCAACCATTGGCAAATGACTTTTGCAGAAGTCATTCATTTGTTCAAGATATTTTATCAAAGATCCATTGGGCTACATCACAAAATAACAATGAATTGTTGCTGTACTAAATTACATAAAACGGAAACAATGAAAGGCCCACCTTGTATCCAACACCTGGAGACATGGCAAGATAAGAATCAGACTGATTGACCCAGAGCACAAGACGAAGTCCGTATTTGGCTCCAGGATGAGTTGTCATGTTATTTGCTGTAACTTAAATTCACCAGAACACTCTATTAGGTGTTGCGAATGTCTTAATTAGAATACATTTAAGATCTTTAAAAACTACGGAATGACTATTATGAAACAATCTGCAGCTTAAGAACGAGTTTTATCCGCAACGCAACCTAAACCACACAATCATGTTAGATAAGAAATATAATATTAAACGACAAAACTTGAAAATTTAATGCTCTTAGTGATCTGTTCAGCAGTTAGGTTCAAACGTAAGCCTTAATAAAAACCGACTGCCTTTGATAAAATCTAATATTTTACCTAATGACGCTTCTGGGCGGATTAGTTTAATGATGCTAATCTGGGTTTAGGTGAATAGCAACAAAGAGCAGGAACTCGGCATGGACGCAGGATCGATTCCCGTTAGGGCCGTTACCATTCCAAAGGTCGACTCAGCCTTCCACTAGCCAGGGGTCGACGGAAAAAACCAGGTTCTGTAGGACGTGATGGGCGCCAAATGTCTGCCAGACAGCTACATACGACTCCCGTAATAACGTGTAATCATCCGTTCACACTATGACTTATAAAATTAAAATCATACTGCGGTGTGTTAGTTTGAATAAAACATAAACACGTTAATAAGTTAATGAAGTGCTACATAACATTGTGATCAAGATTGCAATTGTCAGGTTGCAAGAAACATCATGCAATACTAAGCATTAGAAACTTAAAATCGACAGCATTAGACAACGACTTTAAATGCATCGGTCACAGGTTGTTGGATAAATGCGAATCATCTCTGAAACGGGTTTGAAATTAATAATCATAAACAAACTCAGTGAGTTGTATTTTTTAGATGGGCCTACTTCTGACAGTGTCACTTATTAATCCAAATATTCCAATACTTACTTATCAACCTTAAACGTTTACAGCGAATAATAAATGTTACCTTTGCCGGATAACCGACCACTATCTCATGCTTACCTGGGTTGAATGATATACAATATTCTGGATCATCAACATTCGTTTTAATGGCATCACTTGAACTGCAGGGTTGGTTCCCGAACGAACACTGAAATAATGATCTCTACTTGAAACCAATCAATTAATTCACAGACTGACAAGAACGCAATTTGTTACATTGGTTAAACTAATTATATGTAGGCTACAGATTCGTATGTAGCCAGTTATTCGCTTTGGATATTATGAGATTAGCCTAGGTTTACATGAATTAATTTATCTTAGTTATTTCAAAATATGTTTTTGTGTGCAAGTGACTCTAAATTTCAATTACCAGGATAGATATAGAAAATCAGATTTTTATTTTTTGCTCCTGAATTTTTCACAGGCTAAAATGGCATGTAGTATTGTATTGTATTGTATTTGAACACTTGTTATATCGCCCCTACCAGATTTCCCATTCAGAGGCGCTCCCGACTACTGCTGTAGTCGGAGTTTCACGCCGAAGCGCATGAGCAATTGCGAGTGAAGGACTTGCCCAGGGTCCCTACGCGGCGACTTTGAGGTGGATTCGAACCCGCAACCCTCCAGCTGCAAGGCACCGAACATACCCCCAAACCACCGCGCCCCAGTATATTGTGTTGTGTTGTGTGTTGTATTGTACTCCACGTTTATAATGCGACCGAGCCACCCGCAGTAAAGATCCGAGAAATTAATCCCTGATAAACCGACCCGACCGGGAAGCGAACCCGGGGCGCCGACGTGACGAGCGGGCACCAACCCACTCGGCCACTCAGGATCCTTTATCTTATCAAGTCGTTGAACGTATAAATTCTTTCATCTGCGTTCCATTTGGTACGTGAAGTCTCAACGACATGGAAAAGTATTTGAGAGACGGAGGCAGATGAGCTGATAAGGTGAATTCCGTCTAAGACGAAACAGAGGCAGAGAGACGCTGAGAAGCTGATGTCGCAGGTTCTTGGGAGGGAACAACCAGGAGGTTGAGCTGACCACGCATCATGTAGCAAAACGAAAGTCAGACTATTAGTTTCCTGTGGCTGAGAGCATGAGAAAACGCAGCAGTCCTTGTAACATAATGTTAAACGACTCCCTGGTATTCTGAATTCATTTGTGTTGTATTATAATATTGTATTTGGACACTCAGCCTTAACGGAACTCACAGTTCTTTGGCCACTGCATTCATCGTCTCCTACAGCCACTTCGTAAGGACAAGTACTTAGCCTACTTCGCAAGAGAGGACATCCTTTCATGCTGCCTTTTGCTAAATCTAAATTGTTTGACAGCAGTTTTATCGATGTATCTTCAGTTGTATATATATATATAATATACATTATATATATAATTTATAGGCCTATGCATTTCGTCGATGCATCTTTAGTTATATTTAGTTGTGCACGTGTGACTGTATAATCTGCTACCGTTACAGCCTATTTTAAAATGTATGTAATCGTTGTATACAATGTAATGAATGCATGTGCGCTTGTCAGATGCAAATAAATGTTACTTGCTTACTTATTTTGTAAAGCGCCTTTTAGAGCGGAGTCCGGACAATTCGGAGCGGACAATTCGGAGCGGACAATTCGGAGCCTGGCAATTCGGAGCGGATAAGTCGGAGCGAATTGCATTGAAGATCCTGTGAACTTAAAATTTAAATAGAATATAAGTGTCGACAATTTATCGTTTTAGCCCTCTAAATTATTCGCCAACTGTAATTCTTTTTTAAATAGAAGCTGGATCGATGAAAATTTATTGCTTAAATAGAAGTTGGATTGATGAAAATAATTTTTGATTAAATAGAAGTTGGATTGATTAAAATAATTCTTGCTTAAATAGAAGATGGATTTATGAAAATAATTCTTTCTTAAATAGAAGTTGAATTGATGAAGATAATTCTTGGCCGCTCCCAATTGTCCGCTCCGAATTATCCGCTCCGAATATTATTGTCCGGCTCCGAATTGCCCTAGAACCTTTTAGAGCAGTGCTTCCCAAACTTTTGAGTGTCATGGACCGGCAGGAATTTTTCCAATGCAGAACGACCGGTCCCATTATTATTAATTATTATTTCCCTTTTTCGATCACCGAAAATAGTTCATTAAAAATGTATTAAAATTGATTTAAATGCATGTTTAGCCAATTCTATGACTCTATTGTCCTTTAAATTCTAGCCCAATAAGCTTACATTGTTTTTTTCTTATGACTTTTACAAATGTAAAAGCCAATTCTTGATTTCGAGACAATTTGACCAGTTGCTTGACTCACTTAGCGGCCGGTAGCTGAGAGCTCGTGAACCGGCACAAGAGACGGAGAGAAAACAGAGTTGGGTTTAAGCAATAATTCACAAAGATACCTAAGAGCCTGTCTCTGTTGGTCTCAGTAAACCAGTCCCAGCAAAATGTTGTAATGGATAAGAGAATCGACGGTGAGCCGGAGCAGTTCCTCAGCCGTATAAGATGACATAATGAGAGAAAGCGACGTGGGCCGTCGTGCAATGAGACTAGCGGCAGAATTAAGCACCGCTAGGATGGAAGAAAGTCGCGCTCTGGGAAAACTAGCTAGAGGCGAATTACAGTAGTCAATGCGACAGCAAAGGAAGGCGTTGACAATGGCAGTGAAGACAGAAGAGGAGACAGACCTTCTAATGTCGTTACTTTCAAGTCAAGATGAATTTCACCGTTATACGATGTATATTATGCAATGGCTTGTTATTCCCCTCCTAGCATGAAGTGATACAATACGAATCGGTGCTATGAGGTTTGAGTTAGCAATATGTTCTATGGTCTTACCTCGAGTACCATGTCCTTCATCTTAGCAGATACATAACTGTAAAAGAAATCCCAATCGAAATCTAACTGTGAGAAGTTTAACGTTTTCATGCTGTCGAATTGGATATCCGAAAAAGGCGGGTAACGGATTGAAGCGAAGTTTCGTATTTCCGGACCTGAAATATTTTAACGGAGAAACATCTTAAATTAAACATGATGCTGAATGTTTCAGATCTCCCAACATAGTAAGAAATTGGCAATCTTAAGTAACTTACTTTAATTTCTTTCTTTTTTCCCTTAATATTATTATTACTGTTACTATTACTATTATCACTATCATTATTATTACCATTGCCATTGCCATTACCATTGCCATTACCATTGCCATTATTATTATTATTATTATTATTATTATTATTTTTATTATTATTATTATTATTATTATAATTATTATTATTATTATTATTATTATTATTATTATTATTATTATTATTATTATTATTATTATTATTATTATTATTATTATTATTATTATTATTATTATTATTATTATTATTATTATTATTATTATTATTATTATTATTATTATTATTATTATTATTATTCTCTCTCTCTCTCAATTCCTTCCGTTCCTTCCAGAACATTGGGCGACAAGATTTCTCCATTCTGTGCGGTTGCTTGCGGCTTTCTCTGCTTTATTCCAATCGATTCCCATTTCCTTTAGATCTTCCTTAAATGTGCTCCTCCAGGTCTTCTTTGGACGGCCTCTTTTTCTCCTTCCTTCATCCGGTATCCACGTCATCGCCTTCTTCGCCGGTCGCTGTGCTGGCATGCGGAGTATGTGCCCAGCCATTTCCCTTCTTCTGGCCTCGACTGTTACCTCCAAGTCCTCCGACTCCGTCAACCTCAGGACCTCCTCATTGCTGATGTGATCCCTCCATTATATACCCAAGATGGTTCGGAGACATCTTCTATGAAAGACATTCAGTCTCTGTGAAATCTTCTTGGTGCGCTTCCATGTTTCACACGCATAGATTGCTGTTGGTATCACAATTGAGCTGTACAAGCGTAGCTTTATGCCTCTACTAATCGTGCCTGACTTCCATACTGGGTTCATCCTCTGGAAAACCGAAGCAGCCTTTCCAATTCTTGTTCTTGTTTCCATCTCTACATCGCCGTCTCTTGAGGTGTAGCTCCCCAGGTATTGGAAGTTATCAACGTATTCTATATGACGCTGGTTTATCACGACAGGTGGATATTCCCTTTGACCTATTATCATTGCTTTTGTTTTTTCCGAGCTGATGCGTAGTCCCACTGTATCTCCAATCTCTTGTATGTTGTCTGACATTTCCTGCATTCCTTCTAGTGTTCTGCTCAATAGTGCCACATCATCCGCAAAGTCCAGATCCGCCAATCTACCAGTTCCCCACTCTATTCCAAATGCTGGGTTATTTACTGCCTTCTTCATGATGAAGTCCATCACCATGAGGAAAAGGAAGGTGGACAGAACACATCCCTGTCGGACGCCTGTCGTGATACTAAACATGCGCGTGTTTTTGTTTCCCATCCTGATGCAGCACGCTGAGTCCCGGCAGAGAGCCTTGAAGATGTTGACATACTTGTCAGGTATACCGTACAGCTTCACTATCTTCCATAGTGAATCCTTGTGTATGCTGTCAAATGCTTTCTTGAAATCGATGTAATTGACAAGAAGATCCTTGTTGAATTCAAGGCATTGTTTGACGATGTTGCGCAATGTGAATATCTGTTCATTACACGATCTGCCGTCTCTGAACCCCGCTTGTTCTTCTCTGAACGTTTTGTCTATTTCTGGCCTGAGGCGGTTCAGCAGCAGCAGGGTTATTCCACGCCAGTTATTGCAATCGCTCAGTGCTCCTTTTTTGGGCAATTTGATAATGACTCCCTGTCTCCAGGCCTACGGTACATCCTCCTCTCGCCACATTATGTTGAAAAGTTGGGTCAGTTCCTCTGCAACCGCATCTCCTCCCTGCTTGAGCATCTCGGCCGATATTTCATCCAGTCCAGCTGCTTTGTTGTTTTTCAGTGCCCGTGTTGCTATTTTGACCTCCTGTGTGTTGATTTCCTCCATTGAAATGCGATCCTCGTTTCGCGGTTCCTCTGCTTCAAAACTGTATGTTGCAACGGGAGCTGGTTGGTTCAGCACCTCGCTGAAGTGTTCAATCCACCGTTCAGTCTGTTTTTCCTCTGTCAACAGGTTTTCGCCTCTTTTGTTTTTAATGGGTATAGCGCTTCCACTCCACGTCCTGCTGAGCTCTCGTGCAATCCTGTACAGGGTCCTGCTATCGCCCCTTTCTGCCGCTTTTTGTGCCTCGTTTCCCTTCTCTTCGTGCCAGTGCTTTTTGTCCTTTCTGCAGCTTTTCTTCACCCTGCGATCCATGTGTCTGTATTCCTCGTCCTTCGTTTTCCATTTTAGTATATCTTGCTCTCTATCCCGCTCGACTTTCATTTCCTTCCTTTTGTCTATCATCTCCCATGTCGTGTCTCTGATCCATCTTTCTTTTGTTCCTCCTCGCCTCCTTCCCATTATATCCTCGGCACTCTTTGTGACGGCTTGTGTAAACATTTCCCATTGTTCTTCCATGTCAGTGCTGCGCTGTAGTGTCTCAAATCTGTTCTTAATATCCAGCTGGAACCTCTGCGCCGTGGCTGCGTCATTGAGTCTTTCCGTTGCAAATGGCCTCGTCGTTCCTCTGCCACTTGTTCTCTTAAACCTCAACTTAATTCTCCCAATGACAAGGTTGTGGTCGGATCCTATGTCTGCTCCTCTGTATGCGCGTACATCCTGCAGTGCCGAGCGCCATCTCCCACTGATGCAGATGTAGTCAATCTCGTTCCTTGTTCTTCCATCTGGAGAGGTCCATGTTGTCTTATGTATTCCCTTGTGCTGAAAGAAGGTGTTTCCCACAGCCAAACCACCCGTGCCTGCCATTGTCAAAAATCGTTCTCCATTTTCGTTTGTCACTTCTGCAGTTCCGTGTGGGCCCAAGGTTCCAGGCATACCTCTTCTGTCCCTGTCCAGCGTTGAAGTCACCCATTACAATCTTGACATCATAACTCGGACGTTATTATTATTATTATTATTATTATTATTATTATTATTATTATTATTATTATTATTATTATTATTATTATTATTATTATTATTATTATTATTATTATTATTATTATTATTCCTATGTGAAGCTCTGGATAGCATAGATAAGCGCTGAAAGAGGAAAGTAAGTAAGTATATATCCTTTATTGAAAAACAAAATGCTAACCGCATTTTGGTGTACAAACATCATCAAACAGATAAAAAAAATTAAGTAGAAAGCATCCGCTTGACAAATGTTTTATGAGATAGAGAGTTCGCCTTAGGTATAATTCTATTGTGGGTTCTGGGCGTAGAGAGTATGAAACAGTTTTCACAGGAGGCAGTAGTTGATGTAATACATGTGCAGGGTTGCTGATGATGGTGGAAAAGAGATTGGAGTCTGCTTTCTGGCAAAGTTGCTGGAAACTTTGATTGGATTCCGGTAGATATCAAGATCGGACCAGTCGCCGTATAGTTGCCTGAAGACGAGTGCGTTCCTCTCCCCACGAAGCCTCACCACGCCAGGGCCGCATAGAGCATCCGCGACACTGTGGTAGCATTTGTTACATCACTCAGAGATTGGCCATTAACCCATGTTCTGTTAGAACGCGGAGGGCATACATCGACTGCCTAGCCCTAATGATTATGTTGTTAATAATTAAGCGTGTCGAAGTTGAATTGTTCTGACATAGTGACACCTAGGATCTTCATGCGTTATACCTGGTGAGGTGTAACTTTTGGAAGATCATCACCCAGCACTCTCATTGGTTGCCGAACTATCATTGCCTGGATCTTAGAATGATTCAGTTTTAAATTGCAAGAATCAGCCCATGCTGTGACATGTTCGATTTCGGACGTTATCAATTTGCTATTTGTAAATGGAATTAGGATGCAGCTGTCATCCGCGTACTTTATAATTTCGTCTATAGAGTGTCGTGGTTTTAGTTTGAATATTGCCACTATAAAGTCAATAAGTCCCAGCCCAGATCCTTGTACAATACTGGCGTTGATTTCTATAGCGCTCGAGGTGGCGCCCTTAAATTTAGTTCCGTGCTGTCGCTTGTTGAGAAAGGCGATGATCCGCGGTGGTGTAGAGGTATGTTCGGTGCCTTGCAGCCGGAGGGTTGCGGGTTCGAATCCACCTCAAAGAGGTATATTTGGTGCCTTGCAGCCGGAGGGTTGCGGGTTCGAATTCACCTCAAGCCACCGCGTAGGGACCCTGGCAAGTCCTTCACTCGCAATTGCTCATGCGCTTCGGCGCGAAACTCCGATTCAGTGTCCGCGCTGTAGTCGGGAGCACCTCTGAGTAGAAATCTTGAAGGGGCGCTATATAAATATCTGAAATCAATGAATGAATGAATGAATGAATGAATATGTTATCTGCAATTGGCAGTTCAGCAAGCTGCTCAGACAAGTAAGCATGCTGCACCGGCCTTTGAAAAGTCGAGAGCTACTAGATGTACATATGCGAGGTGGTTTGTTATGGTGATGATGGCTGCTGAGGTCTATGCAGTAGGCCGAGAGGCATATTTATCAGAGAATCCCATATTGCTGTGAGTCTGTGTCATGATGGGGTAGAAAAATCTACGCACCACAAGTCGCTCGAGCACTCTGCACAGGCTTCGTTTGATTGAGATGGGTCGGTAGTCTGCTTCTGTTGCCGGTCGGCGAACCTTTGGAACTGGAGTTATGTTACTCATTATACATTGTGGGGAACACATGAGTTTCTTATGGCAAGGTTGAAGAGGCAAGTGATGGGTTCTGCCAATAAAGAGGCTGTCCTGCTCAAGAGCCAAGGTGGCATTTCATCCGGGTCAGTGACTCTCTGCCCAACAGCCTCCAGCTTCGCGAAGATGTTGAACTCGTCGAAGATGTCAAGCATACAGTACAATACAGTACAATACAATACAACTGCCTTTGATATCGCCCTTCTTCCAGAGGTAGCCCAAAGCTCAGAAGTTCACACGCCTCGGCGGCGCAGATGCAATTATATTGCAGAGCAATTGTGCGCGAAGGACTTGCTCACAGTCCCTACACAGCAAGCGACCCGGACGAGGATCGAACCCGTACTCTCCGCTCTACGCAGACGGCGACCGTGCCACACCGCATCTCATTGGTTGCTGTTGATTTAAGTCTGGGTTGCACATAATTGATGATCTGTCGAGATATTCCCATAATGTTGATTGAGAGTAGTCGCAATTACTCCTTCGGGTGCGGCGGCCGACTGTCTATCTGTCCCTCGTATGCGGTTGAACTCCGCCCACATCTCTCTAGAGTCCTGTTTAAAGTTTTGTAAAGTCGAAGAATTAAACGGGTAATCATTAAGTTTATTCTGTCGGACAGTGCAGTTCCACTCGATTTTGTTTGAACAGTTTATTCCTTTGTTTTACGACCGGCAATGTGTATCCGACAGCGATTGGCCTGATGCCTCCATCCTTCTTCTTCAAAGTTATCAGCGATTTCTTGTTCCTTGTGATGGTTTTTAAAGGGAAGTAGGTGTTTTAGAAGATAAAATAAAATTCTTCAAAACCATAAAACCATCTCAGCCGTGACATTTCTGATGTGAATCGTCATGTTTGATTGGCCATGCATTTCTTAAATAGGGCGATCTGATGGGGAGGGGTTGCGCAGGCGAAGATGAGAGACCGTCATAAACAGCCGATCGAGTCGATCGATCGAGTCGATCATAAACTCGGCCAAGTCGGCCGACTCGGTCGACTCGCCTATCGAGTCAATTGTAGGCCCGGCCAAGTCGAGTTGATCGTTGTTTCCTCGACTCGACTCGACTCTGAAATATTTTACTTACTATTTCTCCACAAAATGACAGACCTTATCATATAATGACATAATTCTGTGTAAACACACAACTACCGTATGAGCCTAATATGAAGTTCACTGCAAATAATGAACCTCTTGGCGCTTTCTTATTAGTGGAAGTTATAGAGATAGGCCTACTTTCTTTCACAGTTTAATATACAATAGATAGATATTACACGCCCTCTACTGCCGTCTTATTTGTTGAGCTGGTACTAATTTATGTACCGTACCGTAGAAGATTCCATTGTAGCCTAGTTGCCTATAGATGATCAAGTCGACAGATTTAACAAGGCTTAATCCTAAGTTACAAGTCAACCACAGGCAGACACGATGTCATTATAATACCTGAATTGTTACCTACCAGTTCAATTACAGTTGATGCTTTGTACTTTATACTCCAGAGCTGTAGAAGTTATAACTGCTTACCCTATAGTATAAGAGAATGTATGGAAGCCGTCTAGCGTTTGAACGCCTTGGCTGAATTTATCACCATTTTGTGTCAGTCAACGTTGACCTTACCCTATAGGCCTACGTAGGTTTGGACATAAAATAACGATTTTTTTATTCCACAGTTTAACGTCATCATATGACATCAGAGGCCGTTGACGACAATTCAAAATTATGTACAGTACAATTGAAACAAAATTGATAGATTTAAAGGCTTCTAAACAGTACTTTACAATGTCAATAATATTCATTGTTTAGCAGCATAATAATTATTATAGTCAGTTCAGACACTAAATGTCAATGTTACTTGTATAAGATAACATACTAGCCATTGAAGTCGATCTATATCTCGTTTTCAGTGCACTTATGAGATTGTTAAGAGGCGCTGGATAAATGGCGGATGAATTTCTTAACTGAAAATTTCTTATACGAAGAGAGTGGAGATACATAAATACATACACACATACCAGGTCATACCTACATAAATACCCACACATACATGAATACAAACATGCATTCATACACTCCTCATGCACGGGGAAATAAAATTATTCATACATAGAAACAAGCATACATACACACATACATGCCAGACATTAATCATACGGTGCTCGTCTTAAACACCTGTGACAAGCAATTTTCCTGTGCTATAATACTGCAACTTAATCGCTAGGTTTTCCGGGCGTTATCACTCTTCTGGAAGGTCGACGTAGACGGTCCTTGGCGACCACAAAATGATGATAAAATCGGAAAAAACTGCCTACCATCTGTTGGTGCCAGTCCGAAGGCCTTGCGTCGTGGGGGGACATCGACATCGTAAACGTAATCGTGATCGAATATTTATATAGCGCCACTCAAAAACAGAGGCGCTCCCGACTCGGGCCAGTGTCTTCACTGGTAAAGAGAGAGGTTTTCAGGCGCTGGTGGAATTGGTCAAAAGAAATAGAGAAAAGGTCGGCTTTGGATAACATCTGGCACAGAGACCGAGAGGTACCGAGTTCGAGCCCCCGTTGGGCGGATATGCTTTGTAGGCTGCTATTAGGGCCGTTGTATTGCAAGCTGTCTGTTCTGTTAGTAGTTAAGATTTCAATTGCATAACATGTAATGTACAGCGCAGTGCGTTTGTCAAGCGCTTATTAAAGAAAAGATATTATTATTATTATTTTAAATAATCATACAGTGTTCGTCTTAAACACCTGTGACAAACATATTTCATCTGCTATAAATAGTGCGACTTCGTTTAATCGTTTAGTCGTCAACGGCCTTTGATGTCATATGATGACGTTAAACTGAGGAATAAAAAAAAAAATCGTAAGGTGTTCCGCCATTTGTCCTCGGTAGGTAGGTCGACGTAAACGGTCCTGGGCGACCACAAAATGATGATAAACATCGGAAAAAACTGCCTAACATCTGTTGGTGCCAGTCCAAAGGCTGTAATAGTAGAGGAGGGTGACGCTGATGACACGCTGTGACAGAGTCGTTAAACTACGTAGGCCTATATACATGATTGAAACTCTCGGTCATTGCCATTATCTTCGCGTGATGCCAGTCTGACGCCTGGACCAAGGAGGGCGACGCTGATTGTCTCTCTAATGACGCAGCGTCGTTACACAGGAACTAAGCAACCGAATAATTTATAAGTTAGAGGTCGAAGTATAGGGTCTTTGCGGCCGCAAGATGTCGCTTAACAATAATAGAGCAACGAATTTGCTGGAATCGCCAATGAGGTCCTCGACTGTGATTAAGCTCGTGAAAGAGACTTAATAATGGGGCGCGATGGTGTAGGGGTATGTTCGGTGCCTTGCAGCCGGAGGGTTGCGGGTTCGAATCCACCTCAAAGCCGCCGCGTAGGGACCCTGGGCAAGTCCTTCACTCGCAATTGCTCATGCGTTTCGGCGTGAAACTCCGATTCAGCGTCTGCGCAGTAGTCGGGAGCGCCTCTGAATGGGAAATCTGGTAGGGGCGCTATAACAAGTGTTCAAATACAATACAATACGTCGACAGCACCTTAGTTCTGCTGATAAGTTAGTTATCTAGTGATGTGTGTCCACAGTTTAACGGCAGCTTATGACAACATTGGCCGTTTCCGCCGACAAAGATTTGTTTTCATATTACAGCTCTTATAGTGATATAACGCGAATGACCAATTTATAATATTGATTGGAATTGTATTAAAGGTGTCTAAGGAGAGCATTGCATTTTCAACGGTTTCATGACATCAATCAACCAAAGTTCGATGTTTTATCAACTATGAGCCAGAATTTGACACAAATACTTTGCTGAACAGGGAGCCAATGCAAACATCTTGCGCATAGGAGTTATAAGACGAATTATTTCCATTGTTGTGAGGTGGCTTAGTGAAATTATCGTTACCTGGCAGGTAATGGCCTTCGGAGCCGCAAGGTCTCGATTACAAAAAGAGTAATACAATGTTCGTCTTAGACACCTTTCATTCATTTCGTTTCATTTCAGATATGTATATAGCGCCCCTTCAATATTTCTACTCAGAGGCGCTCCCGACTACAACGCGAACACTGAATCAGAGTTTCGAGCCGAAGCACATGAGGAATTGCGAGTGAAGGACTTGCCAGGGTTCCTACGCGGCGGCTTGAAGTGGATTCGAACCCGCAACCATCCGGTTGCAAGGCACTGAACATACCCCTATACAACAGCGCCCCACAATGTCATAATTTTTGATGTCATAAGACGACGTTAAACTTTTAACAAAATTTGATATAAATTCAGAAACTCTGTATTTCACCATCGAATATTATGGATTTATATAACTCTAGGGTGAACTCAAATTGAAAACGCAAAAGTTAAACCCAGTTTGCTACTAATCGTAAGTTCGAATTACTACAAGCCCCACCTAGAAGCTAAGCGCAGGTCACCAGGGGAGGGGCCGTGACGCTTTGGATAACATCTGGCACAGAGACCGAGGATACCGAGTTCGAGCCGCCGTTGGGCGGATTTGCTTTGTAGGCTGCTATTAGCGCCGTTGTATTAAAGAAAAGATATTATTATTATTATTATTCCCAGGCGAAGCTGACCAGATGGACGCTGGTACCCTACGTAACAGACAAAGAGCCGTAAAGTCTTGCGACCATTGTTAAACCTCTGACCGGTTGCAGAGGTTCAGCACAACGTCCAGACGTCAAGAGACCACTTCCATCACTCGCCGCCAGGTGGAGTTTCCGTTTCAAGATTGGATTGAATATGACCTAAGACTTCCGGGAAAACGGTAACCGATTGGGTGAATGCCTGCCTTGTAACGCGGAGAATACGGGTTTGAATCTCCTAATCTGAAACGGTTACTGAGTATGACCTTCACTCACGATTGCTCAGCGCCATCGATTGATGCTTTGTCATTAATTAATGGCGCCTAATAGTTAGTAATAAATGCACAACTACATGATGATTATGCATCGCGGGGTATCTCAAGATGTCGCTAAACAATAGATAATGAAGTGATCGCTTAAACACCTTTAACACGCATTCGTCGGACGCTATAAATTCAGCCAATGCTTTAATAGAAGCAATTCGGCCAGAAAATAGCGACAAATAACGGAAACAGGCTACTACCATTAGGTGATGCCAGTCAGACGCTTTGATAACGGAGGAGGGCGACGCTGCTCATTTACTTGATAACACAGCGCCGTTACACTTCGTATTAATGAAAGAAAATCTCCCCAAATACCGCATAGTCGGGTGCTGCCGTTTGAAATAAAGGAGCCCGGGAACGCTCATTATCTTTCTTATGATAATAATAATAATCTTTTCTTTATTAAGCGCTTGACAAACGCACTGCGCTGTACATTACATGTTATGCAATTGAAATCTTAACTACTAACAGAACAGACAGCTTGCAATACAACGGCGCTAATAGCAGCCTACAAAGCATATCCGCCCAACGGGGGCTCGAACTCGGTACCTCTCTGTGCCAGATGTTATCCAATGCGCCACGGCCGCCCCCCCCCCCCATCGTAAAGTAGTAGATGGCGCTGCAGATGAAAATATAATCAGCTAATATAATAATTTTAATTAGAATATAAATTCAAGGTCGATGTAATTGGCCAAGGCAGCTGCAAAGTGTCGTTCAACAATAAATAATACCGTATTCGTCTTAGACACCATTAACACACATTCTACCGATTCTATAAATTCATGAAATGGTTTAATCGATAAAATAATTAGTGTTCTTGAAAACACTTGGGTAAATTCGACGTCAACAGCCATTAGTGATAAACAACGGGTTAAAATATCTACCATTCGATGGTGGCGCATAATAAATGCGTAATAATATTATTAATAATAATAATAAATATTACGATGGAATTTTGTAGCGGCCAAAAGGACCGTCAACGTCGACTATGAGTGGATTGTTTAATCTAGCGTTCAAATTCATTTCCTGCATTTATAAAGGGTTTGACGACATCTTCCGGACATCGGGGGCGTGCATAATACCCGTGATACCCAGAAAAGTGGGATTACTGTCCAAAAAGTAACTGACACGTATGTAGATCATTATTAAACCCGCTTTGTAGAAATATGATCGAATTCTCACCGTAATTTCAACATTGTGCAGCTTTGTTTTATTTTGAAAGTTTCACCGTGCGTACGTTATGCTGGAGCACGTCATATAATATGTGCATCATGGACAGTGTCATCTGGATTCATTTTAATTGTCGTTAAACAATTATTAATAATAGTGATCATTTTAAGACACCTTTTATTCGGATATTTCTGATGCTATATATATATAACTCCGCCACTGTTCGCTTTCTGAAAGTGCCAGTCCCAAGCCTGGTTAAAGGAGAAGGGCGACGCTAATGGTCATTTTTACCACACAGCTAGTCGTTAAACAGAAAAACCACGACGCTATATATTGTACATTTTGACACTGAACAATTTTCTTCTTGTGGGGCGCGGTGTTGTACGGGTATGTTCAGTGGTGTTGGGGTATGTTTGGTGCCTTGCAGCCGGAGGGTTGCGTGTTCGAATCCACCTCAAACTATCGCGTAGGGACCCTGGGCAAGTCCTTCACTCGCAATTGCTCATGCGCTTCGGCTCGAAACTCCGATTCAGTGTCCGCGCTATTGTCGGGAATACCTCTGAGTGGAAATCTTGAACGGGCGCTATAACAAGTGCTCATACAAACATACATACATACATACATACATACATACATACATACATACATACATACGTACATACATACATCAATCAATCAATCAATCAATCAATCAATATTTATTGCAACCTTTAACAACTCATAAAATACATACATTTGTGCTAATCCATAATAGCGTAATTGTGCTAATCCATAACAGCGTAATTGTACCAACGAACAGTAAAAGCACATAACAGTTATTTTAACAGTATCGAGGGAGGAGTTATTAATGGGAGCAATGGGAGGCTCCTAAGGGATTGACATCCCGCTGGTTGGAGACACCCAGCTGCGTCAAGTAGCAAAGGATCGGAAGAAGGCTGGGCTAGGAAAGCCAACATCTTATTTTTTTTTCACAAAAGAACAAAGGAGACGAAAGTCATACATTGGGTAACTTAACTAAACTTATCTAATATAGCTTAACTAAATAACTCGAGGACCGGTGCATCGTGCAACAGGTATATGCTTAAGTTTATATATGCCTAAACTTTCAGAATAATAGTTCCTCACAATGTCAATTGGTGTGCGCCCATGAGAAAGAAGCGTAGTTTTTTCTTAACATACATACATACATACATACATACATACATACATACATACAAGCACACATACATACTTACATGACTTAGCACTAACAGCACTAACAACCAATCTTTTGGAGCTACTAGAATCAAATCAGTATGTTCATCTCATTGCCTTGGACTTTAGTAAAGCCTTTGATACGGTGCGGCATTCGTACCTGGCTGAGCAACTGGCGGAGATGCAAATTCCTGATTGCATCTACAATTGGATCGTGGCCTTTCTGGAGGATCGGGGCCATGGAACTAAATTCAACGGCTTCACATCTCTCCTCATGAAAATCAACTCTAGTTTTGTACAGGGTTCAGGTTCTGGCCCAAATAATTTTATCATCACAATATCTAAGCTCAAGACGATTCACATTGGAAATATAATACTAAAGTATGCTGATGATAGCTACTTACTGATACCTTCTTCTAATAGTGCCACTGTTTCAGCTGAACTAGAACATGTGACAAATTGGGCAAAAGCATGCAACCTAAAACTAAACCATAAAAAGACGCAAGAGATGATTGTAAGAGGGGTTGGGAGGAGAGGGCGGGTGTCAGCCCCTGCGGCCACCCCGGGAGTGACCAGAGTACATAGCATGAAGGTACTGGGGGTTATGCTTACTGAAACTTTAAGTTTTGAGATGCACATTGCCCAAATATGCTGCAGGGCTAGGCAATCCATGTATGCCCTGCGCATACTAACTGCCCATGGTCTATCTGGCCCTGGGCTTTACGATGTGGTGAGGGCGACAACGGTGGCACGCCTGTTGTATGCTGCTCCGGCATGGTGGGGCTTTGCCAGCCAAAGGGAGAAGGGAATGCTCCAGTCTGTAATGAACAGATTGATCCGTCAGCGATACCTCCCAAGTGATAGCCCAACCTTTGAACAACTATGCCTTAAAGCCGACACCTGCTTGTTTTCGGCGGTCCTGGCAAACCCGGGCCATGTTCTCCATAGGTTTCTTCCTCCAAAAAGCTGTTGGCCTATTCCCTTCGACCCCGGTCACATGACCGTGTTTTACCTTTAGCTAATCATACTATGAAAAAAACTTTTATAGTTAGAATGCTTTATTCATATTGACTATTGATTGTTTATTGTTTATTATATATGATGTATGTACACCAGAATGCGGATTGCAACTGGTTCAATAAAGAATATACTTACTTACTTACTTTTTACATACATAGGCCTATATACTTACATACATAGGCCTACATACACAGGTACGTACATACATACATACACACGTACATACATTTATCTCGCTTTGTCGGTTCACTCAGCAGTGGCTTAGTTTTCATTGTTTAACGAAATCTTATGGCAACGAAAGCCGTTGAAGTACAGTTTCTGCTAAAACAAGAAAAAACCGTATAACGCTAAATGGAAGATATATATAGCATGAATAATATCGGAATAAAAGGTGTCTTAAAGTGATCCACTATTATTCGTTATTGTAAGGGTTTGACGACATCTTCCGGACATCACGGGCGTGCATAATACCCGTGATACCCAGAAAAGTGGGATTACTGTCCAAAAAGTTACGGGGACGTATGTAGATCATTATTAAACCCGCTTTGTAGAAATATGATCGAATTCTCACCATAATTTCAACATGATGTAGCTTTGTTTTATTTTGAAAAGTTTCACCGTGCGAACGTTATGCTGGAGCACGTCATATAATATGTGCATCATGGACAGTGTCATCTGGATTCATTTTAATTTCGTTAAACAATTAATAATAGTGATCATTTTAAGACACCTTTTATTCGGATATTTCTGATGCTATATATTGTACATTTTGACACTGAACAATTTTCTTATTGTGGGGCGCGGTGGTGTACGGGTATGTTCGGTGGTGTTGGGGTATCTTCGGTGCCTTGCAGCCGGAGGGTTGCGGGTTCGAATCCACCTCAAACTATCGCGTAGGGACCCTGGGCAAGTCCTTCACTCGCAATTGCTCATGCGCTTCGGCTCGAAACTCCGATTCAGTGTCCGCGCTATTGTCGGGAATGCCTCTGAGTGGAAATCTTGAACGGGCCCTATAACAAGTGCTCATACATAGGGGAGACTTGGCACCCTTGATCCTTTTTTTGAATTTTTCAAATTTAAAAAAAATATAAAATCGCTATCAAGTTTCATTAGATTCCATTGAATAGCATTTTCTTTTTTCTATCTAACTTGCATAAAGTGGTTTTCACAAATACGATCTACAAAAATCTACAGGCAAAAAACACAAGGCACCCATAAGGGATCAAGGGTGCCAAGTGGTTGGCACCCTTGATCCCACCCATGTGCATATTTGATCCCCAATGGGCGCCCTTAATCTGTTTGTCTGCAACAGGAAGGAAATGTTGGAAACGATTATTTGAAATGAAAAAAGTGCAAACGTTACTTTGGATATAATAAAGGCAATGTAATTCGCAACATTTTGACAGCCTAAACTTATATATATATATATAATATTTATATAAATGCATTTTTTCATCTAATTAGGCCTGCAGTCAGAAAGTGTAGGCCAATAGTAGCCTAATAAGGTAGTCGGGAAGTAGATAGTTGTAGACAGAGCATGTAGCTTTGAAGCACGAAGAAGATATTCTGAAAAAGACTTTTCTTCTTCACTGGTAAAAATTTGCTTTGTCACAAGACTTTTCTTCTTCACTGGTAAAAATTTGATTTGCCACAAAATTGGCTTTACAAACTATCCGGGTTGACTTTCGTTTATCATAGTCCGAGGGCTTAGAAGCAAAGGTGCATAAGTACCATTTTTATCGAAATTGAGTATTTGGTATCATAATTTTCAGAATTTTTTGCTCTTCCTTCTGATAAAAGCGCTTAATAATCAAATCAAATCATTATATCGTAAATCACGTTTAAATAATTCGTATCTTCTGGACTATCTTATTTTCGACAGGCAAAAGTGCATATATCGAGGGTTAACAAGCAAAGGTGCACATCTCGGGTTTTTAGTATTCAGAGATGTTCGAATTTGGAAGTTTGGACTTCTTGCATAATTCAACAATTGGTAGCAACAGAATTGTAAACCCATTTTAAATAACTGTGGACATTGCTCTTCAACCTCAAACCAAAATTGTAGGGCTGCCGTTATAAATTAATTTGCAAAAAATGTTTTTATAACAGAGACTATCGAAATTTCCAAGATGTGCACCTTTGCCTGTAAAGGCAAGGAGATGTGCACCTTTGCCTGTAAAGGCAAGGAGATGCGTACTTTTGCCTGTAAGGATTATGTACCATTGTCTGCAAGCGCAAGGAGTTGCGAACTTTTGCGTGTCAAGGCAATGGATCTTTGCCTGCAAAATCAAGGATCGAGTTGTGCACTGTTGCCTGTCAAGCTTATAGAAAAAGGAAGCATTAGGCAACTTGAATAGTTTTAATATAATCTGCATTTCAAAGAATGTATCAAAGTCATAAAAACAAAAGGAATATCTAAACTAAGCTGAGAATAAAAAGTTATGGCCAGCAACGATCAAAATAAACTTCCTTTTTCTATAAGCTTAATAATTAAGGTGTCATAGTAAGAACATAAAATGCATAACGTTTCATTCAAAACTGATATCACACCTTTTCAAGAACTCTTACCCTGTCTCATCTGATCCTCCACCTTCCTATTCCAGACCCAGACGACACCTGCCTTAGTAGCTGTTCGGTCCCGTCATCATAATTATGGCAACTCGACCCGTTCCATCTTTGGACTACTCTTACGGAAACAACCCTTTTGACTCAACACAGCGCTCGTGAATAAGCTGGTGCCCCACGCTTGGCTTTCGAGTGGCGCCTTAGAAGTTTGGAGATTATGATTACGATAAATGCACACCATAACTAGAATAATAATAATGGACAGTACTGTTTGCCATTTAATACAACACTGACTATAAGGTAAAAGTCCTCTATTCCTTGCTTTTTCTGTCAAAAGTAGGGCCTACAGAATTATCTTGACAGGCAACAGTGCACAACTCGATCCTTGATTTTTCAGGCAAAGATCCATTGCCTTGACACGCAAAAGTTCGCAACTCCTTGCGCTTGCAGACAATGGTACATAATCCTTACAGGCAAAAGTACGCATCTCCTTGCCTTTACAGGCAAAGGTGCACATCTCCTTGCCTTTACAGGCAAAGGTGCACATCTTGCCACTTTTCGATATAGTCTCTGTTATAAAAACATTTTTTGCAAATTAATTTATAACGGCAGCCCTACAATTTTGGGTTGAGGTTGAAGAGCAATATCCACAGTTATTTAAAATGGGTTTACAATTCTGTTGCTACCAGTTGTTGAATTATGCAAGAAGTCCAAACTTTCAAATTCGAATATCTCTGAATACTAAAAACCCGAGATGTGCACCTTTGCTTGTCAGCCCTCATATATAAACTTAAGCATATACCTGTTGCACGATGCACCGGTCCTCGAGTTATTTAGTTAAGCTATATTAGATAAGTTTAGTTAAGTTACCCAATGTATGACTTTCGTCTCCTTTGTTCTTTTGTGAAAAAAAATAAGATGTTGGCTTTCCTAGCCCAGCCTTCTTCCGATCCTTTGCTACTTGACGCAGCTGGGTGTCTCCAACCAGCGGGATGTCAATCCCTTAGGAGCCTCCCATTGCTCCCATTAATAACTCCTCCCTCGATACTGTTAAAATAACTGTTATGTGCTTTTACTGTTCGTTGGTACAATTACGCTGTTATGGATTAGCACAATTACGCTATTATGGATTAGCACAAATGTATGTATTTTATGAGTTGTTAAAGGTTGCAATATATATTGATTGATTGATTGATTGATTGATTGATGTATGTATGTACGTATGTATGTATGTATGTATGTATGTATGTATGTATGTATGTATGTTTGTATGAGCACTTGTTATAGCGCCCGTTCAAGATTTCCACTCAGAGGTATTCCCGACAATAGCGCGGACACTGAATCGGAGTTTCGAGCCGAAGCGCATGAGCAATTGCGAGTGAAGGACTTGCCCAGGGTCCCTACGCGATAGTTTGAGGTGGATTCGAACACGCAACCCTCCGGCTGCAAGGCACCAAACATACCCCAACACCACTGAACATACCCGTACAACACCGCGCCCCACAAGAAGAAAATTGTTCAGTGTCAAAATGTACAATATATATAGCGTGGTGGTTTTTCTGTTTAACGACTAGCTGTGTGGTAACAATGACCATTAGCGTCGCCCTCCTCCTTTAACCAGGTTTGGGACTGGCACTTTCAGAAAGCGAACAGTGGCGGAGTTATATATATATAGCATCAGAAATATCCGAATAAAAGGTGTCTTAAAATGATCACTATTATTAATAATTGTTTAACGACAATTAAAATGAATCCAGATGACACTGTCCATGATGCACATATTATATGACGTGCTCCAGCATAACGTACGCACGGTGAAACTTTCAAAATAAAACAAAGCTGCACAATGTTGAAATTACGGTGAGAATTCGATCATATTTCTACAAAGCGGGTTTAATAATGATCTACATACGTGTCAGTTACTTTTTGGACAGTAATCCCACTTTTCTGGGTATCACGGGTATTATGCACGCCCCCGATGTCCGGAAGATGTCGTCAAACCCTTTATAAATGCAGGAAATGAATTTGAACGCTAGATTAAACAATCCACTCATAGTCGACGTTGACGGTCCTTTTGGCCGCTACAAAATTCCATCGTAATATTTATTATTATTATTAATAATATTATTACGCATTTATTATGCGCCACCATCGAATGGTAGATATTTTAACCCGTTGTTTATCACTAATGGCTGTTGACGTCGAATTTACCCAAGTGTTTTCAAGAACACTAATTATTTTATCGATTAAACCATTTCATGAATTTATAGAATCGGTAGAATGTGTGTTAATGGTGTCTAAGACGAATACGGTATTATTTATTGTTGAACGACACTTTGCAGCTGCCTTGGCCAATTACATCGACCTTGAATTTATATTCTAATTAAAATTATTATATTAGCTGATTATATTTTCATCTGCAGCGCCATCTACTACTTTACGATGGGGGGGGGGGGCGGCCGTGGCGCATTGGATAACATCTGGCACAGAGAGGTACCGAGTTCGAGCCCCCGTTGGGCGGATATGCTTTGTAGGCTGCTATTAGCGCCGTTGTATTGCAAGCTGTCTGTTCTGTTAGTAGTTAAGATTTCAATTGCATAACATGTAATGTACAGCGCAGTGCGTTTGTCAAGCGCTTAATAAAGAAAAGATTATTATTATTATCATAAGAAAGATAATGAGCGTTCCCGGGCTCCTTTATTTCAAACGGCAGCACCCGACTATGCGGTATTTGGGGAGATTTTCTTTCATTAACACTAGAACGTCGGCTCTTTTCTACCACCTAAAACGTCGGAATGGGTCATTTTTGACCCATACAGTTTCATTTATAGAAACCATGTATTTTTGAAGGATAATTCTTCTGCAGCGGAAATTTCCGCCCCATGAGTAATATTTTTGATACAATTTCGCGGCAGGAGACCTTTGCGCATGCGTAGTCTTCAGCGCATGCGCATTGTCCAAACTGTGTTACTTATATCAATTGGCATCGTGAGGGTCTGTTAGGGTCAGATTAGGCGTTGTGAGAGTCGGTTAGGGTCAGGATTAGGGTTAGTGTCGTCATTAAATAAAATGCTAAACACTTTCCGCCACAGAAATAATTTCTTCATGCGCTGCGTGGCGGAATCTTCCGCCGTAGAAACACCGCGCATTTTTGCACGAGTCCTGAAAATAACTGAATGACTTTCTGATATCATTGTAATAAGCTTTCAGAATGTTAAACTTTTAATTTATTTATGCTTCCCCTAAAGTGCCTGAAGGTACTTTTAAAGGCGTCAAGTTTCTCAAGCGATACTGAACATGAGTCGTCTCCCAGACACGCTCGTGCTTCTGTTTCAGTGCATCGTTGGATGATGTGACGCATTATATCTTCATCAACAGAAGTTGAAACGAGCTCAAAATTAGAATCTTTTCGTATTTGTTGTGTCGCAAACAGCGTTAGTCCTAAAACTTCGCGGAGCACGTTCTGACTGCTTAGCCTTCCACGAGGTGCATCATCGGGTGAAATCAAACGCCAGACATTGCCGTCCCTTGATGCTTCCCTGGTTTCTGTAGCTGCTACATTTGGGTTGTCACGATGTTGAAATGATGAGCGACCCCTCTGTAACCACGACCTCGTCCTCGACCACGTGCACCCACTCGACCACAGGCACGCACACTTCCAGAGATAGGAACTTCAGGATTTCTAATGCTCACGGTTCGTCTTGTCCACCATGATCATTTTCGACACTTGAAACAGAAGAACTTCTACTGGCCTCAACAGACAGGTTTTGTATTCCGGTATCTGAGACAGAGGTCTTACTGTCATTGACTTCCGATTCTATATAAGTGTCCTCACCGAATTCTTGAATCAAACGAAGTATGCATATAATCGTACACGACGGCTCATTTTAGCGCAGATATCGATAAGCCTCAGATACAGCTGTTTTATATTAATTGCGTTTGAAACAATAAACAAAACTGTTTACAAATGGCGGGAAGAATGTGTGCTTTGCAATGCCGTCATAAATATGTAAGGTTAATATAAGATATACACTAGAAAAATAGGCATTTGCGGTAATAGTGCCATGGGTCAAAAATGATCCCAATCCGACGTTCTAGGTATTGGCTGCTGTAACTCCTATACCTGACCAGCTATTAATAAGATTTTTCTTCTATGCCTTTGCGGTCACAATGCCATAGATGTCGTAAAATATTTTCCTTTAATGGTTACTGGGTGCTACATGGCACGCTCGCAAAGTGCGTTATGGGTCAAAAATGACCCATGCCGACGTTCTAGTGTTAAGAGAAAACGATCATCAACCATACAATGATTCCTGTAGGCCATGGCACCCACAAGAATGACGTGATCAGGGTTGCGCGGGCTTATATAGATTTCTGGGGCGTGGGTTGGTCACGTGGTAAATCCGGGGTTCAAATCTCTGGTGCAAACTAATCTGGCAGAACCGACCGAAAATGGTCCCCACTCCGGGCACATGGGCCAGGGATCTGTCGGGAAGATGGATCGCTTCACCGGATATGGTGATGATAACTTTATCTGATATGACACACACTGTCGCTAATATCTAGGGAGAATGGCATGTATGTGGGTGCAGTGCTTAAAGTGTAAAAAAAGAAGTGCCTGGACGCCCCTAACCTTTCCCTCCCCTCCTCCCACCAATATCCTTTTCCCAACCCCTCTCCCCAACTTCCCCTCCTTACTCTCATCCCCTTCCCCGTCCCTCTCCTCATCCCCTTTCCCTCCAATCAGAGGCGCAACTATAAAATGTTTCCTGAGGTGCTCATATTGCAAGCGACGAAGGCACGAAGCCGTGAGTGCCGAGTTCCCATGTGTATAGGCCTAACGACCAGGGTGAGTCTGAGGGAGCGTCGTGAGCTCCCTCCGCGGGGTCTGGGGCGGAGCCCCAGAAGCCAACGCATTTTGTAGCAATTGTTATCAAATGGAAGACGTGCTAGGCTCTTGTTTTACACCAGTTTCTGAACGATAAAGTTATGAAAACTTCATGGTTTATCCAGATTCCCAGACTAACGCCACAACAATTTCAAAGGTTTATTTTAAAAGAAACAGGTTTCGTCTTTACCTTTCGCCTTCGGCTCTTTCAGAAGTGTCTAGTTAATTTTTGCAGTCAAAATCCATTTTAAAAATAATTTTTTTCTGTTTTTGTAAATTGGCTAGCATATATGCATTTTGTCCAGTTGTATAGCCGATCGATGCCGCTACCTTGTTAGCAGATATTCTCAGTAGGCTTTGCAATCCTGTGGCACACATAGTTTTCCTCAGGTGACTTATTGTGAGACGAAGCCTAGAAAATGCTCTCCGGAACAAAATGTGACTGTTAGGGCAAGGGCATCGTCATGCGGAGCTGGCTGAGTTTTGTATAACGAAACAATTCATTTAATTCCAATTGACAATTTCAACTCTTATTAAGCCAGTAGGCCTACTTCCTTCTGTTTTTCTTGCCTTTGTTTTCATTGTATAACTACAGCGTTTTGTCTGTTGTTAACTCAATAAACGAATATATATTAGGGTGGTCCACGACACAATGGTAAAATTTCATCTTTATCAGAACTTTGCTCCACAAGTTTAAATCTGTTCTACCTCTCCTAAGTAAGATGTAGAACAAATCTGAAGCAGATTGGAGCATTTTTAGAGGTCGCTCAAGGTCGCCAAACATTCTCTTGATAATACCATGACATAGTGGAAATTATTGACTGTTATCTACTCAAAAACATATTATTTGAACCGCCTTTTTACTTACTTTTGAAGTGTTGTTTCAAACTGAAGTTTAGAAATACCAATTTAACATGATTAACTAGTCTTTGAAGTAAAATTCAAATATTGGAATTTTTTTAATTGTTTTTAAGAACTGTAAACTTTTTTACTTAGTCAGATTTATTAGTACATTGGTGAAGATTAGGAATTGAAGAGATTTGACTGTAGAGTTTTTGACATAGCTCATTTTGTCAGATTGTTTTTCTCAATAAACGAATATATATATATATATATATATATATATATTATATATATATATATATATATATATATATATATATATATATATAAAACACAATAATGGCAAAGACAAGAAGCAGTGCTGAAGTTTGGCTGATAGAGAAGGCACAGAAAAAACTATCTGGGTCCCATCTCCCAACAAAAGCTCCATCCGACGATCATGCAACAAGAACCATGAGGAGCAGGTGACAGACTTGCAGTAGCCTACTAGTCATAGGTGACAGGGAAGAGATACATACTGGGAGATCCAAAAATTAGCTGCAGAACTGGTAACGAACAAGCTGAAGCCTGCCTGAGGACTGTGGCTGGCTGAGGTCTTCGGACTTCGGAGTCTAGTTCGTGGAATATAGTCTATGACATCACTGCCAGCAATACTCGTCTGAAGAATGGTTCCTGCACATTTATTGAGAATTCCAATTAGCAAGAATTAACCTGGATGGCTTGCCGCCATCATGTCAAGGAACAATAGGCCTACTTGCTGTTTCAGCTCTTTATCTGGACCTACTGTAGGGTCTCCCGTTACTATGCTCTGGAGGTTCTAGCAAAGTTGGCCACGCATTGACCAAGCGACAAATGAAGTGGCTTCCGACGACATCTTTGATGCACACACTTGCTCTCCGAGAAGAAATATGGTGAAATTCTGCAAGGCAGCTCTTGAAGGGTCACATCAGAGAGAAGACTACGAGGAATTCTTGAAACTCAGTTTGATCTTCCAGGGTGGTGCAAAGGGAGCAAGAGTTTCCTTTCGGGCACCAGGAGCATTCCATCATGCACGTTTGATGGTGAAAGCTATCTTTAGCATTAAAACATTTCTTTTCCAGCAGCTATTATCTCCAACTGCCAAAGAGAAGCACAGTGTAAAGGAGCTGGCACTGTTTGTGAGACTTGTCTATTTTCGGTTCTGGCATGAAGCTCCTCTGGCTAAAAGAGCACCACTCAACGATCTACTGCTACTGGAGGAGCTTAGTAAATATCTAAATATGAGAGTGGCAAAGGTTGCCTCGACCACATTCAGTAGGCATATCTGGTACGTTTCAAAAATTTTGGTCAGCTTGTCCTTGTTTGACAACAGAATTGTAGTGGATTTGAAAAAACTGATCGTGACAAACTGCAACCTTCCACAGTCCATCAATTATGTGAAGTGCCTCAACCATCCTCCTGAACCCCTCAGCTTCCTTGGCCTTAGCTCCCTTGGCATTGCATCTTCCATCACAGAGAGAACTACTGTTATCGTTGACATTCTGAACTTGAATGGAAAAGAGAAGGCCCAAGGATTCCTGGTAAAGGATCCTAAGGAATGATGCGATGATCACTCCTACCAGGACCTCCTAAAGGCAGTGTCAGTCATGACAGTTATGAACGACTCTACTGGGAGAGCCATTGGTTTGATGCAGCAGTAGAGTTAATCGTTGACAAAGAATGAAGAGCAGCAGTTCCTTCTTCAGCTCGCGAAACGCTACAGGAACACCTATGCATCCTGCTCTAAGGCCACGCTGATGAAGATGACAGAGACCATAGAATGTGTTACTCAAGAAAAGTTCCAGTGTTTCCATAGCAAAATTGAACATTTTGGAACCTTTTCTTATTTTCATTGCTGCACTATATGTTTTAATTCAACTGAAATTCTGTTTTCTGTTCTTAGTGCAGATTACCGATTTCATGCTTAACATGGTGAAAATACCCTGACCTTGAGCGACCTCTAAATACTCATCAATCTCTCTCAAATTTGGTAGAGGTAATAGTGGGCAGCCATAGAACAAAAGCAGGGTTGTGGAGGGCAACTCTGAGACACTTTGTGTTTTTGGACCACCCTAATATATATATATGATCATGAAGTCGTATGTTGTCTCTTAACAGTTCCGGGTCTTGCTGGTGAATTATTACGTAAAACTGGGACAGTTCGTATCGTATTGTATCAATGCGTTGTATTGAACTCATTTAACTTGATAAGTTCATTCAGTTATGAAACAGTCAAGACTCACAGTGGACGTGAGTCATGTGACAGTCAGGTAGAATGGTAGATCGTAAACTATAGACCCTAGTTGTTAGGGCCTACGAAACCTCAGAAGATAAAACCGGAAGCGCGTATAATTATGACGTGTGATTTGATGAAAAGTTTACTAGTATGTACAAGTCAGGAATGAGGTGGAAAACAAGTTACACTTACACGGTGGAACACATCAAGAAATAAAAATGACAATATGAAATTTCATTGGAATCTTAAAATATTGGAATGCTGTTGAAAGTGACCAGGGCTGTTAAAGGCTTGCTTTTTGGTTTTTGTTTTTTTTGTTTTTTAGAAAAAAAAAAAAATCGCAAATTTTGGCGTCTCTTCAAATCTCTTGGCAATTGTTGTATGGTCTTTGTAAACTTAGTTTTATGACATTCTACGGTTATACTATTCGAGTTAATTTCATTTATATGCATCTGATGAATTTGAACGGTATTATGAGTTTTATGATCCGAAATAGGAAAATCTTAAAAACAAAAACAAAAAAACAAAAAAAACATAAAAAACAAAAAAAAAAAAAACAACTTTTCATTTTGAAAAAAGTTTGGTTTTTTGCACCCCTGAAAGTGACGTAGAGGAATTACACTGTTGCATGGACGCTGCATGGACGGCGTTCAGGCGGTGCTGCCTAATAAGTGGCAGGACGGCGTCCAGCCTTGAAAATAAGTGCCTGGACGCCGTCCATGACCGTCCATGCACACTTTAAGCCCTGTGTGGGTGACAAACTAGTATCTCCATGTAACTCTTCTATAGCGCCATTATAATACGCTAAAATGGAGTTGACTATCCATAATAATTAAATACGCTATTACTCTTTACTGAAAAAAACAAGAATTCATTCATTCATATCGAACATTTAGATAGCGTCCCTTCAAGAAAACTACTCAGAGGCGCTACCAACTCCAACACGGCCAAAAATAACAGCCTTAATTAAGGTGAGAAAAGATCATAGGAGAGAAGGTCCGAGGAAAGGGGCGAAGCTCCAGAGGGAGGCCGTTCCAGGTCGAAGAATCCATCACCGAGAAAGCGCGGTTCTGCATAGTGGAGGTACGGGAAATGGTTTGGAAACAATAAACCACTAATGAAAAACTTGAATATATAATTATAACATATTGTATATATATATACATATTCGCTTCGTTCATCAAATAGGCTTTAGAGGAGTGGTTAACTCTACCCAAACCCAAGCTAAGACGGATCAAAGGGATTGGCATAATGCCACGATTCTTTTGATTTGATTGTTGACCTACAGAAATTCTGCCCATTTTTCGGTCAAGCAGCTCTTGTTGGAGCTACTTCAGTTTGTCGAATTCTTGGTCAATGTCGTCGTCAAGGTAGAGTTGTACAAATTGTTCTATTGTGTCGAATGTATATTATGGTAAACCCTATTCAAGTCGTACTTATTCAGATAGGGATATATTATCCTTATATACATACAAAATTATATATATATAATTATATGTATATACTATATATATATATATATATATATATATATATATATATATATATATATATATATATATATATATTGTTGGGAGACCTTCCCAACCGAGACACTGTTTACGGTACTTTGTCCTAGATTGAAGAGACATTCTGGATAAAGCTAAATATATTTAGTATGGAACTGAACTATATATAAAAAGTAGGCGTGATGTTATGCGTACTAGAAATATACGAATATCGTTACTGTAACAGAGACAGAAAATAGGATAGTTGATGAACTATATCAGGTATAGTTAAGAAGGAGTGTTCTCTCCTATTTAAACCAATGTGAAAGAATCGTCGTCGAAGCTTGGCAGTTTTCGTTAGGCCTGTTGCCGTGTGATGTCGAATTCTCAGTAGAACTGACCAAGACTTCCATGTACTAGATAAGTTCTAGTTAACTAGTTAAACTGTTGGTTTCGTGTCCGCTGTGGCCAACCAAGTTGTTTCTTTGATGTTCAACGTTCTCGAACAAGGAGACGTGAGGATCTGATGTTCTTCGATAAGGTTGTATGTGTGTTACTATTACGGATTTTGTTTTATATTATACATTCTTTTATACCCTAGAACGAGTTGTCTTCATTCGTAAAGTAGCACCTTACAATATATATATATATTTATATATACATGTAGGCTTGATGTATGTAAATATTTGTGCGCGTGCGCATGTGTGTGAGTGCATGTGTGTGTTTATATAAAAGGAGGGAGTGCCTCTGCGGAGAGGTCTCTTGAAGGGGTCTGAAATAATATATATGTACAGTATATATTATATATATATATATATCACTTATATACATATATAGACGCTAGCGGAGACGATAACGACTCTAGTTATCACAAGATGTCATTAGAGTCTCTGCACTACTAATTATAATGCGGTTTTCCGTTAAAAATTTAAAGCACCTTTTATAGCTATGATGCTCGCTAATAGTGCTATCAAATTCAAGTACTCATGAAAAGTTTGAACGTAGCCATCTGGCGGTCAGGAAGTCATCGCGTTTTGTTTACATAACAATTGCATAACAATTTATTATATTAATTTAAGATTTGACGAATAATTATGTTTGCGGAGTAGAAAATTGCCTCTCGGGAACAAAACACCGTATTTAATATGCGGTGAAACAAATAATCATGGTGACATCTGTGTGCAAGGATGATGTAGTTGAACAGCGAAGACTACAACAAAAGATATAAGGATCTACTTAGACACCTTTAAAACGGATCAAATATAAGCTATATATTAAGTATAATTTTATCAACCACGTCATAAGATCCATCCGAATGTTTTGCCGAATCATAGGTTAGGTATGGTCGACGTTAACGGCTCCTGGCAGCCACAAGATGTCGTTAAACACTGGATGCAACAACTGGATTGATATTGCTCCTTTTTCCGGAAACATATACTGGCGAGATCAGATCTTATCACATAGCACACGTACACACACAAACACGCCACACACGCATATTCAAACGTTCATATGTATATATATATATATATATGTCACCAACTCTTTTTCTTTCTTAGTTGTGACCTACCTCAAGAACTTTCCTTATCTCTACATATAAATTGCTCAACGTCTTCTAACTGTTTAAGAATTAAATTGACACAGTTCTTTGAATGTTTCTTTCTTTCTTCAAACACAGTTTAATAACAACAAACTCAACTCTTGCCTTAAAACAACTGTACTACACTGTATAGTTCAAATTCACTGTCATCAGCAGTTTCTAAGTTTGGCGCGCTAACTGCACGTGTAAAACAATCTACCGTCAGCCAATGTTTAGGCTACTTTAGGCCAAGCGCCCACGAGCCGACAGCGCAACTAAGGCCTAAGACTAAAACGCTTAACAATCGATACACATTATATATATATCAACCTAAAGAACACCTGTGCTCATTATATATGCAAAACATTAGTTCACATTACCTCCTTCCCTTTCTTTGGATTGAGCAAATTAAACTTAAAAATTTGCGAAATCATCATGTACTAAATTATGCAATAAACTTAATACTATATAATACAGTAAAATAAACAATCTTATAATCTAGATAAACAATCTGCTACAACATTTAATCGTCCTTTCTTATAATTAACTTCTACATCAAAAGTTTGCAGTGCCAAAGCCCAACGCACCAGTTTAGCAGACTTAGACATAGATTCAGTCAGATAAGTTAAAGGATTGTGATCGGTAAAGATGTGAACTTTAGATCCAATTATTATCTCTTTCAACTTATTTAGAGCCCAAACAATAGCATAGGCTTCTTTCTCTACAGTTGCCCATCTCTTCTGGGTGTCAGTCAATTTCTGACTTATAAATGATACAGGGCGTTCTATTCCCTTATCATCCAGCTGTGTTAAAACAGCTCCTACTGCAAAATCACTGCTATCACAGTACAAATTAAAAGGTTTTCCAACATCAAAAACATATAGAACAACTTTAGAGCGTACAGCATCTTTAAGTAAATTAAATGCCTGTTGATGTCTATCAGTCCAATCAATCTTATCTGGAACATGTTTGCTTGTCAAATCAGATAGAGGCTTCGCAATCTGTGCAAAATCTTTGATAAACTGTCTATAGTAACCAAAAAATCCAAGCAACTGCTTAACTTGTTTCTTCGTTTCTGGGGTTTTCAAATTAATTAAACTTTCAATTCTATCTGGATTCATTTGAATCGTTCCAGAACCAACCACATGACCGATGAACTTTACCTCACTCTTACCAAAGATACATTTCTTTAAGTTCAGAGTAATGTTATGCAGTCTCATTTGCATTAAATATGCATCTAAATGCTGTAAATGAATCTTCCAGTCATCTGAATGCACAGCAATGTCATCTACATAGGGCTCAGCAAATTCATTTATAGGCTGTAAAACCATGTTAATTGCTTTAACAAATGTTCTTCCTGAGTTGATCATTCCGAACGGAACACGAGTAAACTCGTACAGTCCATTGTGAGTAACAAAAGCAGTTTTCCATTGATCAGTTTGCTTAACAGGACAAGTCCAGTAAGCACTTCGACAATCAAAAATCGAGATCACATTTGATTTTCCAACTTTGTGCAAAACATCTTTCACAATCGGCATCGGATATTTACAATCCACAGTGAACGAGTTAATGTATCTGTAGTCGCAGGCAAGTCTTAGAGAACCGTCTTTCTTTTTAACAATTACCAACGGACTTGCCATTCTGCTCGAAGATGGTTTTATAATGTTGGCTTGAAGCATTTCTTTAATTTGTCGTTCAACTTCTGCTCGATAGATGAGTGGAATTCGGTAAGCCATAAATTCTTTTTCACGAAATTCCGGTTTCAGTTCAATTTCATGTTCAACCAATGTACATAATCCAGGCTTTTCAGAAAATCGATCGGAATATTTGTTCAGTATTTCCAGCAATTGTTTTTGTTGAGTCAATGTCAAATGGCTAATCTGTTCAGGATCAAGATTCAGTGAATTCTTTTCATTTTGCCAGTCATTCTTCATCAGCAATTCAACCACTGAACCAAAGTCTTCATCTTCTTCAACGATTAGTCCACAACTCATTGCTCTTGTAATGTACTTTCTGATTTTATTTGCGTGAATTATCTTTCGACAATCGTCACCCATGTCAATCAAATAAGAGTACTTTGATCTTCGTTGTATGACAGTACATGGACCATGCCATCGTGAAATCAGTTTATTTGTTGACGTCGGATACAACACAATAACTTTTTCACCCGGTTCAAATTCTTTATGTTTCGCTCTTTTGTTGTATTGATTCGTATACTGTAATTGCTTCTCTCGTGAATATGATTCTGCAAACAGTAATGCTTTTTCCATATTTGTTTTCATGTCTTTCAAGTACTTTTCTGGTTGGATTCCAATATGAGGTGGTAAATTAATTTCTCTTGTCCAACTTTCTTTTAGAATTGCCAGTGGTCCACGCGGAATCTTTCCATACACCAACATATAAGGAGCAATTCCAGTAGTTGCATTCGGTACTTCTCGTAATGCCCACACTGTAAACGGAATTACTTTGTGCCATTGCCTTGGATTGTCAACAATTACATGATGGATCATTTTCTTGAATGTTTGGTTCCATCTTTCTACTAGTCCAGCTGCCTCTGGATGACCTGGCGTATCAAATCTTGGACTACACCCCATTAAATTCAGAAATTCTCTTGTCAGACTCGCAGTAAAATTTGTTCCTTGGTCACTTGTGATCACTGAAGGTACACCAACGTTCATGAACAACTCCATCAAAGCATCACACACAGCTTTCGCAGTTAATGATTTCAACAGAAACACTGTAGGCCATCTTGTGCAAGAATCGACAATACATAAACAGTACTTGTGACCTGCAGCAGATGCTGGCTCGATTGGTCCTACACAATCCACCGTAATTCTTCTGAACGCCACATCTTCTCTTGGAATTGGAGTGATAGGAACCCTGTCCATCACCAAACTTCTTGCCTTTAACTGACATTTCTCACATGATTTGCAAAATTTCACTATATCTCTTCTCATCTTTGGCCACGTAAAAGACAACTTTATTCGTTCTCTAGTTTTCTCTTCTCCAAGATGTCCTCCAAATACTGATTCGTGAGCCAACTCCATCACTTTCATTCGTCGCTCTTTTGGTAACACCAATTGATATATCGTTTGCTCTAATATTCGATATCTTTTGTACAGTAAGCCATTTACCACGCAGAATTCAGATTCTTTATCTGGTGCTAACGTCCACCATGCTTTCAATGATTCATCTTGTCTCTGCTGTTCTTCGAATTTCTTTGCGTCTGCAATCTGCATCTGTTGTTCTTCATCTTTCTCGTCTTCTTCAAACAAATCTCCTATCTCAACATCACATTCATTATCCTCTTTCGTTTCATTTAGATTACCATTCTTGCATGCAGCCATCTCTTGTTCACTCATTTCTGCTGTTATTCCATCTTGCATTAAACTTTGTTGATCATCACTTTCGTTTTCCTCTTCACTTGAACTTTCAGTTTCACTTTCATCTTCGACTTCTACCACTTTCTTTCGCTGACTCTGCAATCTCGTCGTTACATTCGCTTGCACATCTCCTTGTATCATTTTCACTTGTGGCACGGCTTTAAGTTCTGCAATGATTTCTGGATGCAACAAGAATCTTTCTGTGCTTCCCATTTTTGCAATACTAGCACACATCAATGTCACATAAGGTGTAAGTGAACATTTGACTTTATGCGGAATTACCTCTTCTTCCACATCGTTACAACACAGCCTTACATCAACTTTCACTAGCTTTGCAGGAATGGCATCTCCTGCCACGCATTGTAAGTTCACTTTTCCAATCTGCTCCACCTTCATGCCTTCCAGTAATTCTTCACTAATCACCGGAACCTCTGCTCCAGAATCAATCAGTGCTTTTACTTTCACTGGTTCTTTTCCTGCTGTTCCACGAATTTCTACCTCGACGTACTGTAATAACACTTTCTTCAATGCTGTACTTTCATCTCTTCCAACCATTTCTTTCTGCATTCCATTGTGCAATAGAATTTCTTTCTGAATATCAGGTGAAAGGTGACATTTCATCACTGACTTTACTTCAGTTTCATTGTTCTGATGTTCTGTGGCTTGACTTTCAGAATTATCAACCACTTGAATTCGATTCACCCTCGAATGTTCTTGTTTTCCACCATAATTGGAGGTTGTAACAGGAACTGGACAGAATTTCATCAAATGCCTGTCTGATCCGCAGTTATGACAACGTTTCACCACTGCACCTCGTTGTTCGATGCTTTCTTTTCTCTTATATGGAGTAAACGATGCATTGCCTTCTCTTGCGACAAACCTTGGTGGTGATTTGTTATATACCTGACGTTGTCTGGTCATCATCGACTCTCTATTCTCGTGAACAACCGGAGAATTTGGTTTCACTTCTGCACCTCTGAACTGATTTCCTGTTTCTTGATTGCTCTTCCAATGAAAACCAAAATTTGGAGTGAACTGTTGATTTCTTTTTACATTGGGTACAAAACCAAAACTTGTCTTATTCGGAATTGCCAAACCAATTCTATTATTCACATGAATGTCCGCTAGGTCTGCCACAACACTAGCTTCGTAACAATCAGTTCCTTCCTTCGACAACACAAACTGTAGTGGACCTGGTGGTAGTGATTCTTTCAACTTATCCGCCACTAACAAATCAAACAGTTTCTCAAAATTCTTATCCACTTTGCGACTTTTCACATAATAGTTCAACAAGTTCTTCAGCCTAGCTGTAAACATTGTATACGTTTCTTCAGCTGTCTTCTTCGCATCAATAAACTTCGATCTGTACTCTCTCGGTGTCAACTTGAATTCTTTTAACAAGTGCTGTTTCACGATCTCATAATCGTCTAAATCAGCGAATGACAATCTGTTTAGAACAGTTCTAGCTTTCGGAGTCATCAATGGCAATAGTAACTTCACCCAGAATTGTTCTTGCACGTTGAAACTACGAAACGCATTCTCAACCGTTTCGAAATATAATGGCACCTCCATCATATCGTTTGGCATTTTAGGTAACACGTGTTTCATGGCATCACCAATTTTCTTTATTTTCGAAACCATCGTTTCACTTTCTTCCTGTTTCCTTTTCTGTTCTTCTCGTTCTTCTTGCCTTCTTTGTTCTTGTGCTTCTCTATTTTGTTTCTCCTCTTTGAGTTGTGCTTCTTTTAATGCTATTTTTGTTTTTTCCAACTTTAAACGTTCTTGTCTTTCCTCTTCCGCCTTCTCCATGCTTTCTTTCTGTAATTTCAGTTCTTCTTGTCTAACCTCTTCTGCTCGCTCCAACTCTGAAATTCGCACTTTTTCCTTTTCTTCTTCACGTAGTCTCTTCTCTTCAATCTGTTGCTGACGTATCTCTTCGTCACTTTTCCGCGCCCTTTCAAATTCAATCATCTGCTCTAATCTTCTCCTTTCAGCATCTTCTCGATCTCTTTTCAATTGCTCTAATTGAATCTCAAATTGCTGCTTTTGCAACTCAAGTTCTGCCACACGAACTTGCTCTGCTTTCTCTTCTTTCTCTCTCTGAAGACGTAATTCTTCCTGTCTTGCATTCTCTGCTTTCTCTTCTTTCTCTCTCTGAAGACGTAATTCTTCCTGTCTTGCATTCTCTGCTTTCTCTTCTTTCTCTCTCTGAAGACGTAATTCTTCCTGTCTTATTTCTTTCTCTTCTTGTCTCCGTTTCTCCTCTCTTTCTTTCTCGTCTTGTCTTCGTTTCTCCTCTCTTTCTTTCTCGTCTTGTCTTCGTTTCTCCTCTTTCTCTTTCTCTTCTTGTCTCCGTTTCTCCTCTCTTTCTTCTTTCATCATCATCCACTGCATCATCATCTCCATAGACATAAGTCCAGGCGGTTTTTCAATAACCTTTTCCACAGCACCGCCGACAGCACCTTCTTCTTCTGCTTCTTCCTTAAGCCAGACTTCAGCTAGCGCTTCTAACATGTCTTCACGTGACATATCTTCCAGTTGCTTTTCTTCAAAACCAGCCTTTAACAAGCGCTGTTTTAATCTTTCAGAAGACATCTTCTTCAGTTCTGCTTGTTTTTTGACACTTAATTTCTCCATCTTACTTCTTTACTTCAGTGCTGTCCTTTCTGGAAAACACGAGTTTTCTTTTGTGTTTGAAGTATTGGGGATTGTTCTTTGTTTGATAACAACCAACTTTTATACCTTTGTCGTTGAGGCTTTCGTTGTCGTAGATTTACCAATGATTTGAATGCGTATTCACCAGTCGACGTTGTTTCGAATTCCAGACGTTGTTTCGAATCCCAGACGTTGTTTCGAATCCCAGACGTTGTTTCGAATCCCAGACGTTGTTTCGAATCCCACCGCTGCCACCAAATATGTCACCAACAACTTTTCTTTCTTAGTTGTGACCTACCTCAAGAACTTTCCTTATCTCTACATATAAATTGCTCAACGTCTTCTAACTGTTTAAGAATTAAATTGACACAGTTCTTTGAATGTTTCTTTCTTTCTTCAAACACAGTTTAATAACAACAAACTCAACTCTTGCCTTAAAACAACTGTACTACACTGTATAGTTCAAATTCACTGTCATCAGCAGTTCAACAGATGGTAGGCAGTTTCCGATTTTATCATCATTTTGTGGTCGCCAAGGACCGTCTACGTCGACCTTCCAGAAGAGTGATAACGCCCGGAAAACCTAGCGATTAAGTTGCAGTATTTATAGCACAGGAAAATTGCTTGTCACAGGTGTTTAAGACGAGCACCGTATGATTAATGTCTGGCATGTATGTGTGTATGTATGCTTGTTTCTATGTATGAATAATTTTATTTCCCCGTGCATGAGTGTATGAATGCATGTTTGTATTCATAAATGAGAACGAAAAAATGCGATATTTTTATTATGCAATTTGTCAGTTACTTTGGAAACTCGTGTATTCATGATGCTTCAAATGCTTTCAAAGCTCTCAGCAAATTGTGAAACAGCGTGCTAATACGCACAATTTTGCTTATAGCCTTAATTGTTGTAACTAAGTATAACTAAAATTAACTAAAATAGAAATCCATTAACTATAACTATAACTATAACTAAAAAATAATACTAACTATGACTATAACATAACTAAAATTTAAAAAAACATTAACTATAACTGTAACTATAGCTCAAATTAAATCTGTAAGGAGAATCACACTGGCCAGAGGTCAATGTTTTTATGAACTATTAGCCCCAATATGACACAAATCCTTTGCTGATCATGAAGCCAATTACGCATAAGAGCTCTAAGACGAATAAGTTCCCTAAACACATTGACCGCCAGGTACGAGTTAACTCGTACTTCAAATATACAGCGGGTATAGGCGTGCTGGTAGGCTAATGATAGCTCAGATTTCGAGTCTGGCCCTGGTTTGTCGATGCTTTTCGACAGGGCTGACGCGTGTCAAATTTACGCTAGGAATGCCTCGTGTCAAATTTACGATAGGACTGCCGTGTTTCACTTTGCCCGGCCATGGAGGCCTTAATGTATTAAGGCCTTTAGAAATTGGCACCTCAATCTGAAATGAAAGCAGTGGTGTTAAAACAGATGGTAAAGAAATTGGCATTGATCGGATGGCATTGAAACGCTATGTATGATACGTAGTGGATCGTGTAACGCCCGGGGCGTTAGCGGATCCCCAGTACTATAGTCACGCCCGTCGCGTTATTGGCTAAAGCCTGTCACGTGAACTTGTTGTGTTCCCGTCGAATTTTCATATGGCGAACATCTTCAGGGTCGGTTACGGCTAGGTTAGGATTCGTAAGGGCGTTTAGGGTTAAATTAAGCGTTTTGAGGATCGTTTAGGGTCAGATTAGGCGTCGTGAGGGTCGGTTAGGGTCAGGGTTAGGGTTAGTGTTGTCTTTAGAAAACACGGTGAACAACCTTCCACCGCAGTCGGTAATGTTTATCGGTCGATTCGTTTGAGGTACACACAGTCATGTGACATGCAATGACCAATTGCGAGGCGGGCGTTACTCGAGTCCCGTGGATAGAGTCACGTCGGGCGTGACTCTATCCACGACCTGTATGATAAACGAAAGTCAACCCGGATAGTTTGTAAAGCCAATTTTGTGGCAAATCAAATTTTTACCAGTGAAGAAGAAAAGTCTTGTGACAAAGCAAATTTTTACCAGTGAAGAAGAAAAGTCTTTTTCAGAATATCTTCTTCGTGCTTCAAAGCTACATGCTCTGTCTACAACTATCTACTTCCCGACTACCTTATTAGGCTACTATTGGCCTACACTTTCTGACTGCAGGCCTAATTAGATGAAAAAATGCATTTATATAAATATTATATATATATATATAAGTTTAGGCTGTCAAAATGTTGCGAATTACATTGCCTTTATTATATCCAAAGTAACGTTTGCACTTTTTTCATTTCAAATAATCGTTTCCAACATTTCCTTCCTGTTGCAGACAAACAGATTAAGGGCGCCCATTGGGGATCAAATATGCACATGGGTGGGATCAAGGGTGCCAACCACTTGGCACCCTTGATCCCTTATGGGTGCCTTGTGTTTTTTGCCTGTAGATTTTTGTAGATCGTATTTGTGAAAACCACTTTATGCAAGTTAGATAGAAAAAAGAAAATGCTATTCAATGGAATCTAATGAAACTTGATAGCGATTTTATATTTTTTTTAAATTTGAAAAATTCAAAAAAAGGATCAAGGGTGCCAAGTCTCCCCTATGTATGAGCACTTGTTATAGGGCCCGTTCAAGATTTCCACTCAGAGGCATTCCCGACAATAGCGCGGACACTGAATCGGAGTTTCGAGCCGAAGCGCATGAGCAATTGCGAGTGAAGGACTTGCCCAGGGTCCCTACGCGATAGTTTGAGGTGGATTCGAACCCGCAACCCTCCGGCTGCAAGGCACCGAAGATACCCCAACACCACCGAACATACCCGTACACCACCGCGCCCCACAATAAGAAAATTGTTCAGTGTCAAAATGTACAATATATAGCATCAGAAATATCCGAATAAAAGGTGTCTTAAAATGATCACTATTATTAATTGTTTAACGAAATTAAAATGAATCCAGATGACACTGTCCATGATGCACATATTATATGACGTGCTCCAGCATAACGTTCGCACGGTGAAACTTTTCAAAATAAAACAAAGCTACATCATGTTGAAATTATGGTGAGAATTCGATCATATTTCTACAAAGCGGGTTTAATAATGATCTACATACGTCCCCGTAACTTTTTGGACAGTAATCCCACTTTTCTGGGTATCACGGGTATTATGCACGCCCGTGATGTCCGGAAGATGTCGTCAAACCCTTACAATAACGAATAATAGTGGATCACTTTAAGACACCTTTTATTCCGATATTATTCATGCTATATATATCTTCCATTTAGCGTTATACGGTTTTTTCTTGTTTTAGCAGAAACTGTACTTCAACGGCTTTCGTTGCCATAAGATTTCGTTAAACAATGAAAACTAAGCCACTGCTGAGTGAACCGACAAAGCGAGATAAATGTATGTACGTGTGTATGTATGTATGTACGTACCTGTGTATGTAGGCCTATGTATGTAAGTATATAGGCCTATGTATGTAAGTATGTATGTGTGCTTGTATGTATGTATGTATGTATGTATGTATGTATGTATGTTAAGAAAAAACTACGCTTCTTTCTCATGGGCGCACACCAATTGACATTGTGAGGAACTATTATTCTGAAAGTTTAGGCATATATAAACTTAAGCATATACCTGTTGCACGATGCACCGGTCCTCGAGTTATTTAGTTAAGCTATATTAGATAAGTTTAGTTAAGTTACCCAATGTATGACTTTCGTCTCCTTTGTTCTTTTGTGAAAAAAAATAAGATGTTGGCTTTCCTAGCCCAGCCTTCTTCCGATCCTTTGCTACTTGACGCAGCTGGGTGTCTCCAACCAGCGGGATGTCAATCCCTTAGGAGCCTCCCATTGCTCCCATTAATAACTCCTCCCTCGATACTGTTAAAATAACTGTTATGTGCTTTTACTGTTCGTTGGTACAATTACGCTGTTATGGATTAGCACAATTACGCTATTATGGATTAGCACAAATGTATGTATTTTATGAGTTGTTAAAGGTTGCAATAAATATTGATTGATTGATTGATTGATTGATTGATGTATGTATGTATGTACGTATGTATGTATGTATGTATGTATGTATGTATGTATGTATGTATGTATGTATGTTTGTATTCATGTATGTGTGGGTATTTATGTAGGTATGACCTGGTATGTGTGTATGTATTTATGTATCTCCACTCTCTTCGTATAAGAAATTTTCAGTTAAGAAATTCATCCGCCATTTATCCAGCGCCTCTTAACAATCTCATAAGTGCACTGAAAACGAGATATAGATCGACTTCAATGGCTAGTATGTTATCTTATACAAGTAACATTGACATTTAGTGTCTGAACTGACTATAATAATTATTATGCTGCTAAACAATGAATATTATTGACATTGTAAAGTACTGTTTAGAAGCCTTTAAATCTATCAATTTTGTTTCAATTGTACTGTACATAATTTTGAATTGTCGTCAACGGCCTCTGATGTCATATGATGACGTTAAACTGTGGAATAAAAAAATCGTTATTTTATGTCCAAACCTACGTAGGCCTATAGGGTAAGGTCAACGTTGACTGACACAAAATGGTGATAAATTCAGCCAAGGCGTTCAAACGCTAGACGGCTTCCATACATTCTCTTATACTATAGGGTAAGCTAGACGTCGCTGCAATTCACAATCCCAGAATGACCGTGGTCAGCTGTTTGGACAAGGCGCAGTGTTTAATCTACTCCTCTTGCTGAGGGGGGGGGAATCGAGGGTTCTCGGGTTCCCAACATATTTCAAAACTTCACGAGTAGCGAGTGTTTTCCAAGAATAATTTTCGAGGCGGGGGTAGTAACGACAGTTTTCCAACAATTTTCGAGGGAGGGGGTAGTAACAACAGTTTTCCAAGATAAATCGAGGGGTAGTAACAAGACTTTTCCAAGATAAATCGAGGGTTCCAATGACCGCATGGGAGGCGACCATAAATCCTGGGGGGAATTATCCCTAAATTTTCACACTTTTCTGTATAAAATTACATGTCTTTAATTTTTCTGTGGGGGGGAACTCGATCTTGGGTGGGGGACTTTCTCCCCCCCAGAGACGTCTAGATTAAACACTGGACAAGACGGCGAATGACCAGATGTGCAGCAACGTCCGAACCGTCAAGAAGCAGCGAGAGTCGGTCATCCGTGACGCCGAGAGACGAGCCAAGCACTTCCAGAAGTCGCCTCAGAAGATGGAGCTCACAGGAGCCGACGGCATGAAGTTGAGTTCGAGTCGCAGCTCCCCGTACTATCTTGAATTTTTGAAAGAAAACCTTTCCTAGATCCGTTCCAAATATTCCAGATGCATCTTAAAACCATTCATCTTGACACTGGCGAACTGAGTGTCTGCGGGTCTGCGATCCGACCTGTGACTGTCGTCCGTGATCTCGGTGTCACGCTGGAATCAGACCTGTCCATGAGAAGTCACGTGGCGCGAATCGTTGGCTGCTGCTTTCGTCAGCTGCGCCTTCTGAGAGGCTGCATCAGGTCATTGCCTTTCGAGGCTGCGAGAGCGGCCGTTGCCGCCTTCGTCACCTCTCAGGTTGACCGCTGCAACAGCCTACTGGTCGGTGCGCCCAAATGCCTCTTGGATTGCCTGCAGTCCGTTCTCAACGCTGCTGCGAAGCTGCTATGCAACCGGAGGAAATATGATCATGTCACGCCGCTCCTCCGTGATGTTCTGCACTGGCTGCTAGTCTCTCATCGTATCGAGTTCAAAATCTGTTTGTTGGTGTACAAGTCACTTCATGGGGTCGCGCCGGAGTATTTGCGCGATTACTGCATCGGGACGCATTCTTCCGCCTCCGGGTTGCGACTCCGATCGCTCGAGAAAAGCGATCTTCGCGTAAAACGGATGAAAACCCGGTTTGGCGATCGCGCCTTCTCGGCGGCCGGCCCCAGATGCTGGAACGGTCTTCCTCCTGCCCTGCGAGCGGCTAACACAGTTGACTCCTTCAAATCTGGACTCAAGACTTATTTGTTCTGTAAGGCCTACCCTGATGTTAGTTGACTGTGAGGCGCCCTTGTAACGGCATGGCTGTGTTACGGCGCCATATAAATTGTCACTGTTATTATTATTATTATTATTCGGGAACCGTTCTAAATCCATTCTAAAGCCATTCAAGAATCAACTCACTCTCAACCCTCTCTACATTCGAGCTCTATCCTATTATTATTATTTATTAGTTTTACTACTACAATTATAAATATTACGCATTTATTAAGCGCCACAATCCAATGACCAATGGTAGATGGTTTATATTTTCCATAATCATTTTTCATTCATTCGGGAATTTTTATGCAAACCCTTTGCAGTCTAAATAGACACTGCACAGCCTTAGCCCGGCCGACCGTATTTATGATTTACTCCATTGGTTGCATTACGATTATTGTTCAATTTAATCATTTATCATAAGATTTATCATAAGATCGGCAGTTATATCAATAAAAATCAAATTAGCAAATAATAATATAATGTTTGAACTACGTAGGGTAATGAAGGTGCCTGCAGCTCATGCAGACCTCATTATGAAACAAGCAGTGTCTCAACCTGGTGGCAAGTGAAATATTTAAAATATTGCCATCCGTAGATTAGTTCCTGTTTAACGACGCTCCGTCATAAGAGAGATAATGAGCGTCGCATTGGCATCAATAAGGATGACGTCATCCACTGCGGTAACTCATGGTGTCATCCCCATGAACCTCCTTCCTTGTCAGACCATGCAGAATTCTTAGTAATGTTTTTTTACCAATGATATTCGTAAATAATAATACCTGTGCATAACAGAATGTAATGGCAATAGTTATTGCTTTAACAACTAGCAGAATTAAAACTGCAAATGCATATTTTTTTATTTTATTGTTCAATTTAATCATTTATCATAAGATCGGCAGTTATATCAATAAAAATCAAATTAGCAAATAATAATATAATGTTTGAACTACGTAGGGTAATGAAGGTGCCTGCAGCTCATGCAGACCTCATTATGAAACAAGCAGTGTCTCAACCTGGTGGCAAGTGATGGAAGAGGTCTCTTGACGTCTGGACGCTGTTATTAGATATTCATTCATTCATTTCAAATATTTATATAGCGCCCCTTCAAGATTTCTACTCAGAGGCGCTCGCGACTACAGCGCGGACACTGAATCGGAGTTTCACGCCGAAGCGCATGAGCAATTGCTAGTGAAGGACTTGCCCAGGGTCCATACGCGGCGGTTTGAGGTGGAATCGAACCCACAACCCTCCGGCTGCGAGGCACCTAACATACCTCTACACCACCGCGCCCCAGACGCTGTGCTCAGACGATAAGTGTTTCCTTTAATGGAGAGAGGTTTAAAAGGTACAAACCTCCGTTATACCTTGTTTGCGGGGTCAGCTATTGTGTAGTGGTTGGAATGCTAGACAGTCAACCGAGAGATCGGGGTTCAAATCCCCGCCATGGCAGATATTTCTTTCTTTACGTAGGCTACAATTGCTCCCAAGCCAACGCAGCTATAGAGAATGCGATGTCAGTGGGAAGATCAATGGAACCAATTCCTCTTATAACCCATGTCGGCTATTCTAATGAAACATTGGACTCCAGCCAACCAATATCAACCCTACACCCTGCGCCCGAGATTACATGACCGTTTTATTCCACAATCGGACAATCTCTCACGCAGATCGTTTATAATAAGAATGTTATACTCTGTATAAATGTATGTACACCAAAGTGAGGATATGCAATTGGTTGAATAAAGAATATACTTACTTACTTACTTACTTTACTTAATATACTTCTGATCAGTCTGTTCGTTCTGGTCAGTCGTTTGTTTCATTGTCAACTTAAGACTTTTCCCATTTACTATAATAATGATCCAGAGTTTAACGACTTCGAATTGCCTATCCACCATTAAGCTGCCTCTCTGTCCTGGGGGGGGGTCTTCTGGAAGTTGACCTGATTGCGACTTGGTTTTATAAATCGGTGCTATCGAATTACATTACGAAATATTTCATAGTTCACAGAGAAGCCTGGATTTGTCTCGTTACGAAGCAACCTCATAATTATAATATTATAATTATGAAGCATTCAACATCTGTCCCTCATTATTCGCAATCGTTACATAATTTTATGTCCGCTAAGAACCGTTAACGTCGATCTTACCCAATGAATGTTGGAGATCTATTTCATATATCACAGGTAAAGCGCATTGGCTGAATTAAATTTTTATTGCCTTGGAAGTATGCGAGTAAAAGGTGTTTAAGCTGAGCATGCAGATGCATTATCCTTTAATTTGCGACTTATAGGGATGGACGCGCGAAAGGATACTCACAAAATATTTGTGCATTTATTATGCACCATTGTATAATAACCAAGCATCAATTGATGGCGCTGTGCAATTGAGAGTGAAGTAGTTGCTCAACTCAATTCTCAATTCTCAGAGGAGGAGGAGGAGGCTCGAACCCGTACTCTCCGCGTTACAAGGGAAGCAACGAAATGATGGTTTGACCTGGTAAATAAGGACTGATCACTGGAGTAATGGGTAATGGTTGGCCAGAGGCAGTGTGATTCTCGTTAACGTTAACGATAACGAAAATGTTCGTTAACGAAAATAAAATGATTTCGTTAACGATAACTATAACTATAACTAAAAAATATCATTAACTATAACTATAACTATAACTATAACGAAAATTCATCTTTATTTTCGTTAATGTAAAAAATAAAAATAGGAAGTGCAATATGGACGATTCGTCATAAATGAGAACGAAAAAATGCGATATTTTTATTATGCAATTTGTCAGTTACTTTGGAAACTCGTGTATTCATGACGCTTCAAATGCTTTCAAAGCTCTCAGCAAATTGTGAAACAGCGTGCTAATACGCACAATTTTGCTTATAGCCTTAATTGTTGTAACTAAGTATAACTAAAATTAACTAAAATAGAAATCCATTAACTATAACTATAACTATAACTAAAAAATAATACTAACTATGACTATAACATAACTAAAATTTAAAAAAACATTAACTATAACTGTAACTATAGCTCAAATTAAATCTGTAAGGAGAATCACACTGGCCAGAGGTCAATGTTTTTATGAACTATTAGCCCCAATATGACACAAATCCTTTGCTGATCATGAAGCCAATTACGCATAAGAGCTCTAAGACGAATAAGTTCCCTAAACACATTGACCGCCAGGTACGAGTTAACTCGTACTTCAAATATACAGCGGGTATAGGCGTGCTGGTAGGCTAATGATAGCTCAGATTTCGAGTCTGGCCCTGGTTTGTCGATGCTTTTCGACAGGGCTGACGCGTGTCAAATTTACGCTAGGAATGCCTCGTGTCAAATTTACGATAGGACTGCCGTGTTTCACTTTGCCCGGCCATGGAGGCCTTAATGTATTAAGGCCTTTAGAAATTGGCACCTCAATCTGAAATGAAAGCAGTGGTGTTAAAACAGATGGTAAAGAAATTGGCATTGATCGGATGGCATTGAAACGCTATGTATGATACGTAGTGGATCGTGTAACGCCCGGGGCGTTAGCGGATCCCCAGTACTATAGTCACGCCCGTCGCGTTATTGGCTAAAGCCTGTCACGTGAACTTGTTGTGTTCCCGTCGAATTTTCATATGGCGAACATCTTCAGGGTCGGTTACGGCTAGGTTAGGATTCGTAAGGGCGTTTAGGGTTAAATTAAGCGTTTTGAGGATCGTTTAGGGTCAGATTAGGCGTCGTGAGGGTCGGTTAGGGTCAGGGTTAGGGTTAGTGTTGTCTTTAGAAAACACGGTGAACAACCTTCCACCGCAGTCGGTAATGTTTATCGGTCGATTCGTTTGAGGTACACACAGTCATGTGACATGCAATGACCAATTGCGAGGCGGGCGTTACTCGAGTCCCGTGGATAGAGTCACGTCGGGCGTGACTCTATCCACGACCTGTATGATAAACGAAAGTCAACCCGGATAGTTTGTAAAGCCAATTTTGTGGCAAATCAAATTTTTACCAGTGAAGAAGAAAAGTCTTGTGACAAAGCAAATTTTTACCAGTGAAGAAGAAAAGTCTTTTTCAGAATATCTTCTTCGTGCTTCAAAGCTACATGCTCTGTCTACAACTATCTACTTCCCGACTACCTTATTAGGCTACTATTGGCCTACACTTTCTGACTGCAGGCCTAATTAGATGAAAAAATGCATTTATATAAATATTATATATATATATATAAGTTTAGGCTGTCAAAATGTTGCGAATTACATTGCCTTTATTATATCCAAAGTAACGTTTGCACTTTTTTCATTTCAAATAATCGTTTCCAACATTTCCTTCCTGTTGCAGACAAACAGATTAAGGGCGCCCATTGGGGATCAAATATGCACATGGGTGGGATCAAGGGTGCCAACCACTTGGCACCCTTGATCCCTTATGGGTGCCTTGTGTTTTTTGCCTGTAGATTTTTGTAGATCGTATTTGTGAAAACCACTTTATGCAAGTTAGATAGAAAAAAGAAAATGCTATTCAATGGAATCTAATGAAACTTGATAGCGATTTTATATTTTTTTTAAATTTGAAAAATTCAAAAAAAGGATCAAGGGTGCCAAGTCTCCCCTATGTATGAGCACTTGTTATAGGGCCCGTTCAAGATTTCCACTCAGAGGCATTCCCGACAATAGCGCGGACACTGAATCGGAGTTTCGAGCCGAAGCGCATGAGCAATTGCGAGTGAAGGACTTGCCCAGGGTCCCTACGCGATAGTTTGAGGTGGATTCGAACCCGCAACCCTCCGGCTGCAAGGCACCGAAGATACCCCAACACCACCGAACATACCCGTACACCACCGCGCCCCACAATAAGAAAATTGTTCAGTGTCAAAATGTACAATATATAGCATCAGAAATATCCGAATAAAAGGTGTCTTAAAATGATCACTATTATTAATTGTTTAACGAAATTAAAATGAATCCAGATGACACTGTCCATGATGCACATATTATATGACGTGCTCCAGCATAACGTTCGCACGGTGAAACTTTTCAAAATAAAACAAAGCTACATCATGTTGAAATTATGGTGAGAATTCGATCATATTTCTACAAAGCGGGTTTAATAATGATCTACATACGTCCCCGTAACTTTTTGGACAGTAATCCCACTTTTCTGGGTATCACGGGTATTATGCACGCCCGTGATGTCCGGAAGATGTCGTCAAACCCTTACAATAACGAATAATAGTGGATCACTTTAAGACACCTTTTATTCCGATATTATTCATGCTATATATATCTTCCATTTAGCGTTATACGGTTTTTTCTTGTTTTAGCAGAAACTGTACTTCAACGGCTTTCGTTGCCATAAGATTTCGTTAAACAATGAAAACTAAGCCACTGCTGAGTGAACCGACAAAGCGAGATAAATGTATGTACGTGTGTATGTATGTATGTACGTACCTGTGTATGTAGGCCTATGTATGTAAGTATATAGGCCTATGTATGTAAGTATGTATGTGTGCTTGTATGTATGTATGTATGTATGTATGTATGTATGTATGTTAAGAAAAAACTACGCTTCTTTCTCATGGGCGCACACCAATTGACATTGTGAGGAACTATTATTCTGAAAGTTTAGGCATATATAAACTTAAGCATATACCTGTTGCACGATGCACCGGTCCTCGAGTTATTTAGTTAAGCTATATTAGATAAGTTTAGTTAAGTTACCCAATGTATGACTTTCGTCTCCTTTGTTCTTTTGTGAAAAAAAATAAGATGTTGGCTTTCCTAGCCCAGCCTTCTTCCGATCCTTTGCTACTTGACGCAGCTGGGTGTCTCCAACCAGCGGGATGTCAATCCCTTAGGAGCCTCCCATTGCTCCCATTAATAACTCCTCCCTCGATACTGTTAAAATAACTGTTATGTGCTTTTACTGTTCGTTGGTACAATTACGCTGTTATGGATTAGCACAATTACGCTATTATGGATTAGCACAAATGTATGTATTTTATGAGTTGTTAAAGGTTGCAATAAATATTGGTTAACGTGTTCGACTATCAACCGAAAGATCTGTAGTTCAAATCCACTCATTCTACTTATAATATTTCTGTTCGTTAAGGCTGTTAGCATCGTTCTGTTTTGTGTAGAAAGCGCTTCTGATTATATGGAGTGGCGCTAAATAAATAGTATTAAGAAATAAAATAATAAAACCCTGTTGGCATAATACAGCTCTCTCAGATATCGCGGTCACATTATTTATACTATCGGTAACGAGTGTTTCAATGGTGTTTCACGAGACAATCACATTATCCAGTGCTCAGCGACATTACGAAACCTACATATTTTTAGTCATTTTTACAGATTTATATAGCTCTATAATAAGTTCGGTTGCGGGGGTCGACCTCATTCGCAGGCGCCCAGTCAAAACGAAATCTGTGAGCAGGTATATATAAGACCAGTATCAGTTCCAGGTTAAGGTCCAAAGAGACAGTCAGACGGCTGCGATGGATTGTGTCTTAGAATTGGAGCGAAGAGAAAGACAAGGGGAAGAAGAAGAAACAGATTGGGCTTCGAGAAGTAGGCTATCTCTGACTATCTCCCCGCCTGCTTGTCTGTCAGTAGATCTGCTTCCATCACTGTCTGCCCATATGTCGCCGCAATTCTGCTTTCACTTAATGCAATCGCCACTAAAAGTGATGACTGATATTCGGGCGCAGCAATTGCCCGTCCTAAAGAATGATTATTACAGAATCGCTCTTCTCGTACTTGTGCCACACATATGACCCTTAAAAGAGGTGTGGAAATATTTTTGAACAGTTCTTACTGTCGTGGTAGCAATGGAATACGGAACAGCTGTCTTTGGTTTTTCCTATATGGCTAAAATATCACACCAAAAAGAGGTGTGGAATTATTTTTAACATTTTGAAGGGTTTCTAGAGGCGGGGTTTTTAAACGTACCACTCTTAAATTACAGTTGTAGAATCAACTGTCTCATATGAAATTTACAGAAAGTTACACATCATGCAAAATGTGTCTAACGTAAATTACTCTTATTGCGAACTGGAATTAATGTGAGCTGTTCTGAATGCAAACTGGAATAGTTGTAAACTGTACTAAATGCATTGTAAGTTGAATTTACTGGAGTATAAATAAATCGAGTTTCCTAATAGGGAATTTGCAGGTATCAGTTGGCCATAGAAAAGAGACGAAATGGTCATCGGAAAAGAACTTGATGGCCACAAAAATGCCTTTATGGCCAATGAGAAGAGCCATTAAATAAGGGAACTGTAAACTGTCAAATTTCAGAGTTTGTATATACTTCATAAATTCGAAGAAACTACTGCTAAGAGGAACGAACGATTTCAAATGTAGAATGAACTTATATGATTGTAATTACCTCTTTTTCAAAGACGTCAATGGCCATAGTAGCCATAAGACGTCGTTGTACTTTTGGAATAAATATGTCAAGATATCGTTTCTGCTTGTAAATAATTATGCTTTGTACATAGTTTAATTAAAATTGTTCTACTTTGAATCCAGGAATGTTCAGTTTCTCCTAGACAACGACGCAATACTTTAAATACATACAGTCGACTTGAAAGGCTAAGGAGGTCGCTAGATGGCTTGAAATCGTTGATAATGCAATGTCCTTTAGACACCTTTAATTCATCTTTCTTTGAATGTATAAATACTTTAGTTGCGTTATTTTCTTAGCTAACACTCCATGCATTTGTAACAGAAATAGAATGTAACGCGTGGTCGACGTCGACGATCCTGGAAAATGCAAGTAAACAGCGGATACTATGCATCCAGCAACGGAATTTTTTTGGCCGTGCTCGAAAGGTATGGACCTCCATTATACATTGTGTGGGATGCGTATGGTGTTTAGTGGTCAACATGCTGGGAAATCGGGGGCTTGAAGCCACTGCATTGTAACTGATGGCATTTCTGTTCTTATGAGCTTTAAAATCGTTCATATTTTAATGGAGTAAATAAATTACTTTAAATGACTGATCTTCTGTTCTTACTTCATCTCTGTACCACATACAACAATGCCTCATGATGCATAATCCTACCCATTACATTACACTGGCCAATACATCGTGGCAATGCGAAGTTCTGCAGTGCCACTTACATAAGAAATAGAAGATTTATTTAATCTATTGTTCCATGTAACGTACTATTCATTTCATTCATTCATTTCAGATATTTATATAGCGCCCCTTCAAGATTTCTACTCAGAAGCGCTCCCGACTACAGCGCGGACATTGAATCTGAGTTTCACGCCGAAGCAATTGCGAGTGAAGGACTTGCCCAGGGTTCCTACGCGGCGACTTTGAGGTGGATAATATATTTGGAGCGCCACTGAATGGGAAATCTGGTTGAGGCGCTATAACAAGTGTTCAAATACAATACAATACAATACAATATAATAATTATAATAACTATAATGTAGTACAATCAATCAGTGAATAAATCTAAATTTATATGGCGACCCTTTAAGATCCTCATCATCGCAATCATCATCATCGTCATCATTGCAGGACTCGGTAGCCGATTGGATAGAGAGTGAGGCAGAAAAGAGGATAAAATTATAAGGAAGAAGAGGAGGAAGAGCAGGAGGGGCAAAGGAAAAGGAGGAATATGATAAAGAGGGGTGATAATCCAGCCTTCGGACTGGCACCACCCGATGTTACGCAGTTTCTCCGATTTTTATCACCATTTTGTGGCCGTCAATGGAAACTACTAATACTAATGCGCTACAAATTCATTTCAATGCGTTCATTTTATTTGATGGCATAAGACGACGTTAAACTGAGGAGAAATAAAAATATTTGCTAGACCGATTTTATACACCATCTTATAGGGTAAAATCGACGTTAACGGCCATTGACGGCCACAAAATGGTGATAAAAACCGGAGAAACTGCGTAACATCGGGTGGTGCCAGTCCGAAGGCTGGATTATTAACCCTCTAAGGGACAAGATTTTTTTGGTCTGCAAAATGTTCAAAACTAACATAAATACATTGTCTAGGGTTCTCCTGTCAACATAACGTAGTTTATTTTATACTTAGTAGAACACATTTGCATTATGGCCACTTTTATTTTATGGGACAGATATGTCCCATTGTCCGTTAGGCAGTAAAAGTACATTTTTGTGCTATGTTGGACTATGTTGATTAAATGTCAGAATATGATCATGTACCATGTAGCAAAGAATTTATTTGAACAGATATGATATATAGATAGTTAGTGTGGAACTTGGTGAAACAGTCACGATCACTTTGCAAACATAGAACAACACTACAGGTGGCACACTGAAATCTTGACCGGTTATCTTTGCCCCTCTTGTGACTAAGCTTGCATCTCTTCCTGTCAGCAAGATGTGAGGCAAATGATTATGTATCAACACTGGAGACGCCTTTCTTTGATTGCTGCAGTCGGAAAAGCATTCCTCCTGGAAGTACAAGTACCTATGAGACCACGAACCACCTGCTGTCTGAACTCTAAATGTGTTAGGCATATTTTGGTGTCTGTTGGGAGACTTGTAATTCAAGTAGCCATTTACCACTGTTTCGACCAGGCTATCAAACATCACTCTGAGATAATACTTCTATCGGCATCAAATTCTATTACATAATACGGTTTGAGCTGGTCTTCCAGATCAACTCCTCCCACATAATTATTTGTTGTATTCTTTCACCCATGATGGAACGTTGATAACACAACCTTCACAGCGGAACCTTCTTACGTCTGTCTATCTATATGCTCTGTACCTACGGATGGTTCTGAATTGGATATGAGATGGACAGCCTTTGTGTCCATCCACCTCAAAAAGTTCATCTGCTTCTCCGTTGTTTGGAGGGACTGAATGTCACCTCTTGTATGCTTGCAGGCCCTAGGCATATTTGTATGATGTATGAATGTATGTATGTATTGCATGTAAACTGTATGTATGTATGTATGGATGGATGTAAGTATGCATGTATACATGTATTTATGTATGTATGTGTGTATGTATGTCTGTATGCATATATGTATGTACGTATTTATGTGTACATGTATGTATATATGTATGTATGTATATATGCATGTACATGTTTCTACGTATGCATGTATGTATGCATATATGTATGTACAAATGGATGTATATATGTAAGTACATATGTATATGTCTATGTATGTGTGAATGCGTATTATATGTATTTGTTTAAGTCTGAATGCATTTATGTATGTCTCTATGCATGCATATATGTATGTATGTATGTATGTATGTATGTATGTATGTATGTATGTATGTATGTATGTATGTATGTATGTATGTATATATATATGTATGTAAATGTATATGTGTAATATGTTTTGTATGTACGAATGCAAGTATGCATGAATGCATATATGTGCGCTTTTACAATGCCCTTTCATGTACAGGCATTTTTTACATGCATTTTATGACATTGCCTAACGGACAATGGGACATATATGTCCCATGAAGATTTTCTTCAAAATCTGCAAAACTGTGAAAGGAATGGTTCTTGTCAATGAATATCCTCTTTTGTGAAGAGTCACTGTACATTATTTAAAAGCTTTTTAATATATTATTCCTATGTGAGAAAAAATAAAAAATGACAAAGTTTGTATTTTATTTTAAAAAATTAATCATTTTAAAATAAAAATATCTGGCCCATAGAATGTGTGGGAACTCATGAAAAGGTCACAGTCAGATTGATCAAATTCTGAACAAATAAATAAAATCGTTAAACAAACCCATTTGCTCAATCTAATAAATCCAGGCACTTTTTTCTGACATGGGACATATATGTCCCATATCCCTTAGAGGGTTAAGAAGGGCGACGCTATTTATCTCTGTTGTGACACTGCATAATTAAACCGAGCTACCACTATGGATGAAAATATATCTAATCATTATAATTACACATGGAAATGACTAAAGAGAGGTCGACGTATTAGGCTTTGACATCCACAAGATTTCGCTAAACATTGGATAATACAGAATTCGTCTTAGACGCCGTTAATGCGCTAAAATTTCAGTCATTACTTTAATCGCCAGACTCCGCCACTGCTCGCACTCTGGTAGTGCCAGTCCCATGCCTGGATAAGAGGAGGAGGAGGAGGAGGAGGAGGAAAAGGAGGAGGAGGAAGGGGAGGAGGAGGAGGAGGAGGAGGAGGAGGAGGAGGGCGACGCTAATGATCTTTGTTATCACACAGTGTCGTTAAACTGAAACTCCTAGGTCTACTAATCGCCAGACATACCAACCGATCCTTCCTGTCGATGCTAAAGGCCCTTTGCGGCCAAAGGATGTCTCCACAAAATCCGTCTATCATGGGGAGGTACCAGTCCGAAGGCTAGGATAAGAAGGATGACGATAATATGCTTCGTTATAACACAGCGTCCTTAACAAGTAAACGCCAGCTCATGTTGTATTAGTTTTTAGCGCTATATTACGGCCTCTGTGGGGCCGTTGATAAGTACCTTGTGTTACGAGAGCACAGGAAGGGATCTGGCGATTAAATTAATATGATTTAACTAATTTAACAATTATATTAACATTAGAAGTAGGCCTAAAACAACATTTATGGCATAAATGACATCCACAAGATTTCGCTAAACATTGGATAATACAGAGGAAAAGGAGGAGGAGGAGGAAGGGGAGGAGGATTATCCAATGTGCTCTTGGAGACCGAGTTCACCAATATGCCGATGACACCCAACTGTACTCAACATGTCACCCATCCGATGCACTGGCGTGTGTGTCAAAAATCCAGACAATTGTCGAGTAAGTGCAGACGTGGATGTCTTCCAACCGGCTGAGGCTGAACCCGGACAAAACTGAATTCATTTGGCTGGGCACGGGTCAGGCACGTTCAAGGATTGACAGTGAGGCGATTGAAGCGGCATTTCCTAACTGGAAAGTACAACGCGTTGTCCGGGACCTCGGAGTGCTTCTGGACGAGGACTTGTCTATGGAGGAACATGTCAACTCCCTTTGCAGGTCTTGCTTTTACCAACTACGCCAGATTAGAGTCATTCGGCGAAATCTATCATTTGACGCCGCTATGACTCTTGTCCACTCCTTTGTGCTGACGCGCCTGGACTTCTGCAACGGTGTCCTTGCGGGTTTGCCAAAGTTCCGGATACGACAGCTTCAATCCGTTCTGAACTGTGCCGCCAGAGTTGTCGCCAAGCTGCCTAAATTCTCGCATATTTCGATCTATATGCGAGACACGTTGCACTGGCTCCCGGTTGAGGACAGAATAACTTTCAAGATCATCCTCATGGGACGAACATCAATGATCGGTGCAGCCCCAGAGTACATCAGGGAGCTCTGTGTTCCAGTCTCCAGCCAGCCAGGTCGTCGATCCTTACGCTCTGCAGCTCGTGGGGACTTGATGGTCCCACGCTCACGTACATCGATGCGGGCGCACCGTGCCTTTTCATGTATTGGACCTTCACACTGGAACAGCCTTCCATTAACAATTCGTAACATTGCACCGCAGGCAGCTCAGGAAACATTTTCCAAACTTCTTAAGTCGCATCTGTTTAGATCTGTTGGGTAGTCACGTTTAGCGCTTTCGTGAGTTTCTTATAAGGCGCTATATAAATGTCTATATACATACATACATACATACATACATAAATGGTTGTTGCCGTAGAGAGCAGATATAGTACAGCGGCATAGCAAAACAATTGTGCATTTTGTGATGCATTTGCGTCTTAGCAATCTTTAAAACGCTACCTTCAGCTGCTATAAATTCAGCCTATACGTTTTATTGCCAGTCCTAAACCTTAATTAAAGAGAAGGGCGACGTTAGACACCTTTATTTTGACAGATTATCGTCAAACAGAAACTACGAAATGTCTTGCCTCTTAGCAACCTTTAAAACGCTACCATCAGCCGCATAAAATAGGAAAAGGTTAGGGGACGTTCGTGCGGCCAAGGATGTGAAAAAAGTTTTGTATTGTCTTTTCTTTAGCCATCTTCGATCCTCAGTTTGGCCGCACCTTGAACTGTATGCCTCCAGATGACTCTGTCCTCCGTTGCATTCATCAACTGATACATATTTAAACCCCTTCAAGATTTTGTATTCTCAATCCAAATAGTTCTTGGTCTTCTACGTGTTCGCGTTCCGCTGCATTATTTCTTTCTCTAGACAGCCTCCCCTTTTCCTCATAATGTGACCAAAATATCTCAATTTTATTATTATGATGGCGCTTAATAGTTGTCAGTAATCAGTAAATATGTTTGCAGTTTGACATCAGACATCTTTAAAACGATTTTAAACTGAAACTACTACTAATCGCAAGTTGTATTACTGGGTCGGAAAACTGTACACAGTCGTAATTTCAATTGAAAGCCGAGTTAATTAATCTTGAGTGTATTCATATAAGTTATACAAAATTGATAGAAATCGTTTTTAAGGTGTCTTACATCAACAGCAGTTTTAACGTAACTACACGTATTTACTTAAAAGCACCATCTTTTGACACCCTAGACTGTATGAACTCGTGTGAACCTTGCTGCATTTATGTTGTGGTTGTGTGAATTCGAAGTTAAAATCAGATTTACTGTGTCTGCTTGTAAACTTCTGATCCATTATCATTACGGCCATGTTTGCCGATAGATGTCGCTCTGCTACTTCTGGTCTCCGTGGCAATCGCATCTCCTTTTGATATCTCCGTACAACCCCTCTGACTAGACGCAGGGCTTGTAAAAAAGTTGGTGCCTGCGATTTACTTCTAATTGGCGCTTTAAAAATTTACGGTTTCCGATTACGATGGCTACACACTAACTGCGCACGGTAACTTTAAAGAGCCGCTGACATAAGACACCTTTAAAATAGGTAAACACTAGCGTATATAATGCAATTGATTGCACCTCGTAGCTAGTTGTCGTAGCTAGTTGCTCGAGATCTGTGAGATGCAAGTTGCTTACTATCGACGTCAACCGCCTTCGTTGCCACAAGATGTCGCTAAACAATGAAAATTGAAAATTATATAATTATTATAGTGAGATTGAAGTCCCGCCAATGCAACACCGTGCATTAGTGCCAGGCAGTGCCAGGCCTAAGCCTGGATGAAGGAGGAGGGCTTCGCTATAATGAACTTTGTAAAAGAGAGAGAGAGTAGTTGTAGTATTTCATTTTTACGACACTGAATAATAAGACAGACCATTAGCGCCGCCCTCCTCCTTCATACAGGCTTGGGACTTGCACCAGCTGGCACTAAAAACGGATGTGCTAATTACGAACGTCCAGTGGCTGAGGTACTTAGGAGGCACATTACAAAACTATTGATGAATCTCGCTTCTGCTTTTTCTTATAGGCGAACATAACACTTAAAAGAGGTGTTGAATTATTTTTGACCGTTTTTATGGTAGCCTATACTGCAACTGCTTTTACTCTTTAGTTGCTGGTCAAAGCACCGTGTGATTACAAAGATCATTGGCGTCGCCCTCCTTCACTCATGCTTGGGACTGGCATTTTGCAATTATTTTGAACATTTATCACCGTTCCTACAGCATCACTAATCGATTATGCGTATTCACTATAACCAGCGAAAACCCGTATTCGTTCGCTCTAATTATATCGTTATTTGAGTGCGTTTTAAAGGTGTGTAATAAGACCAACTTGTCATCCACTGTTCAGCGACATCCTACGACCTATATGGCCGTTGACGTCAACATTACCTTACCAAATTTATACAGCGCCCTAATAAGTTCGTTTGCGGGATCGACGTTATTCAAAGACGCTCAGTTAAAATGAATTCAGGCAGGCAGACAGTCAGACGGCTGCGGTGTGTTGGTGTTTAGGATTGGAACAGCAATATGGGTGAGGAAAGTGGAAAATTCAGAGTTGGGCTCCTATAATTTATTAGACTGCATGTATGTCTTCCTCCCTGCCTTCTGGTCTGTCTATATTTCTGCTTCTGTTCCTATCTATACATGTCTGTTCATCTGTCCTCAGTCTCACAGTTTAACGGCAGCTTATGACAACATAGGCCGTTTCCGCCGACAAAAATTATTTTTTGGCATATTACAGCACTTAATCTATATACAGCATTTTAAACGCATTGGTTGAATTATAATTTTATATTGGTTGAATTTATAATTGGTTGAATTTATAATTTTATATTGGTTGAATTTATAATTGGTTGAATTTATAAATTTATAATTGGTTGAATTTATAATTTTATATTGGTTGAATTTATAATTGGTTGAATTTATAATTTTATATTGGTTGAATTTATAATTGGTTGAATTTATAATGTCTGTAAAAGCGTTTTAAAGGTGTCTAAGACGCCCACTATATCTGATATAATTATTATTAATTGTTAAGCGACATCTTGTGACTGCGAAGGTCAGTTACGTAGACTTTTAACTTATATTCCGATTTAGACAGACAGACAGACAGACAGACAGACAGTCAGACAGACAGACAGACTAATGTAATGGCTATTGTGCTGGACTGTCTAACTATCAGACCGGGGGTTCAAATCCCCGCCAGGGCAACCATTAGGTTCAAGATTTCTGCCTCACCCAGTGTGATTCTCGTTAACGACAACGATAACGAAAATGTTCGTTAACGAAAATAAAATGATTTCGACAGACAGACAGACAGACAGACAGGTGGAGTAACATAAACAGATAGAGTGTGTTTGAATGCGTGAGAAATATGTAGTGAGAGATAAGTAAAGAAATAAATTGATAGAGAAATAGCGACGGTGAATAGATTCACGTACCAATGCTCAGTTAGGATAACGCTTACGATCTGGAACAATTGTTGCCAGAACTCTCGTTCGTCAAATGATTAGTGGAATTTGTTACCTCCGCCATAGATACTTGCAATGACGGACCATTATAGAACTAAATGAAAGACAATCATGTCAAAGTGGCTTAGTCCATTCTTAAGACAATTGCTCAGCGCCATCGATTGATACTTGGCGCTTTATAAATGCATCTTATGTAGCAGGCACTATATAGTGCATGTGTACCCAGTGCATATTTTAACTGTGTAACTACTGGGACAAATGTCCCAGTAGTTTTAGGATATGTCCCAGTAGTTTTAGGATATGTCCCAGTAGTTTTGGTGATTTGTCCTAGGTAATACTCTAATTTATGTTAGTTCCGAATAACATAGAAATGACAGCAGTAGACTTTGTCCCAGTAGTCAGTGGACGAGTTAGTGTGGCATTATGAGGGAGGGGGTAGTCGTGGGTGTATATTACAGGACTAAGTAGGTAGGTAATGTATGAGGCTTTTGACCCAAAAAGGTAAAAAATAAAAAATAAAAAGGTCATCAGAAATTTTGGCGGATGGAAAGAAGAAAATATTGGGTGAAAATGTTGGCTAAAGTAATAAAGTGTTGAAACTCTAGTTACGCCAGCCGTCCCAGTAGTAAAAATCTGTTAAAATATGCACTGTGTGTACCTATCGCTGGAGCGGGGTGCGCGATTGTGTAATGGCTATTGTGCTGGACTGTCTAACTATCAGACCGGGGGTTCAAATCCCCGCCAGGGCAACCATTAGGTTCAAGATTTCTGCCTCACCCAGTGTGATTCTCGTTAACGACAACGATAACGAAATTGTTCGTTAACGAAAATAAAATGATTTCGTTAACGATAACTATAACTATAACTAAAAATATCATTAACTATAACTATGACTATGACGAAAATAACACTAACGAAAATTCATCTTTATTTTCGTTAATGCAAAAAATAAAAATAGGAAGTGCAATATGGACGATTCGACATAAATGAGAACGAAAAAATGCGATATTTTTATTATGCAATTTGTCAGTTACTTTTGAAATTCGTGTATTCATGAAGCTGAATGCATCCATTCTTCAAAGGCTTTCAAAGCTCTGAGCAAATTTTGAAAAGCGTGTTAATACGCACAATCTTGCTTATAGCCTTAATTATTACAATTAAGTAGTAACTAAAATTAACTAAAATAAAAATCCATTAACTATAACTATGACTATAACTAAAAAATAATACTAACTATAACTATAACTATAACTAAAATAAAAACATTAACTATAACTGTAACTATAACTAAAATAAAATCTGTAAAGAGAATCACACTGGCCTCACCTCATCTGGGCCCCTTGCCAACTCATCTATAAAGAGTACAATGACCGTACACTGTCGATGGGAAGATGAGACCGCGAGGAAGAGGACTATCCATGGACAGACGTATGTCGGATTGTCGGGGCTAAGAAAATGAAGTCGTTAACATTCACTGCATACTCATGACTGCCTCTCAAGTTATGTCAATTGACTATTTTTAGGTTTTGTCTTCATCTGACGCAAAAGCACTGTCAACATTTGAAGCCTTATGATTTTATACAAAGTTTAATCAATTTTAAAAGATGTCTAAAAATTACTAGAATATGCAAATGACTGCAGTTGACTCTTGTTTGCACTGAGGGTTAAGATCCAGAGTTTAACGACATCTTCTTGCAACAGCGTCAACAATGTCTCCCTCCCCTTTCTCTACGCTTCGGACTGGCACTACCAGAGTACTGCTATTTTACCGTATAACCCAAAGCACAATAGTTCATTTGTAAGAGCGGCAAACGAGTTTTCTTTCATCGCACATCCAACCCTGTTGGGCTAAATTCCTTCGGAGTTGAATTGAGACCGAGTTATCCACGCACTTAGTTACCGCGGCTTTTGTGCGAATATTGGACTATTTTTATGCTGGGACTTCACCCGGATATGACTGATAGTGTCATGTGAAGAGGTGAAAATATTATTCAAATCTGGATGATGAAATGTATTATAATTGTGTGTTTTCATGAGGATGGATGGATGAATTGATAGATGGATGGATGGATGGATGGATGGATGAATTGATAGATGGATGGATGGATGGATGGATGGATTGATGGATGGATGGATGGATGGATGGATGGATGGATGGATGGATGGATGGATGGATGGATGGATGGATGGATGGATGGATGGATGGATGGATGGATGGATGGATGGATGGATGGATGGATGGATGGATGGAGGGATGGATGGATGGATTGACAGACAGACAGATTGACAAAAAGACAAACAGACATACGGAAGGACTGACAGACAGATAGACTGACGGAGTGACAGGTTGCTAATGTTGCTGAATGTAGACAGTAGTGGAACACTATACGATTGAATAGAGCGATCGCCTTACACACCTTTAAAGTGGTGACCGCCGACGTTATATAAATTTGGGACACGAAAGGCGATTAGTATTATGAGCTGTAATATGCCAAAAATAATCTTTGTCGGCGGCAACGGCCTATGTTGTCATAAGCTGCTGTTAAACTATGGATCCGGTCCGCGATTAGTAGATCGGGTTGGTGAGGAAATTAAGTAGATTTAGTTGGAAAGTGGAACAAGGAATACACTGACAACTAGAAGCAAATCGATCCACCTGTAAATGGTGTGTCTCGAACTCTTTCAATACATTGTTTTCAAGCGCATTGTGCATATTATTCTGTATTGTCGTCAACGGTTTTTTGACGTCATACGACAATGTTAACCCTCAGAGGCTAACCTGGGGTGAATTTTTCACCCCACTGTCAGTATTTGCGCTGAATTTTTTTACAGCATTGGAGTTATGCCGTGCGCCTTTGTGTATCTGTTCATAGATGACTTTTGCTTAATTCCATATATTTTGTCTTACTTATTTTGGATGAATGGTCACGTGACTGACTGACTGACGTCATACCGTGGCAATTTTTATTGGTTATTTGTGTGAAAGATGTCTCGACGGTTATCTGCTGCTAAAGCGTTACTTGTGTGTAGATGACTGTAGACTCGATGATTGTGCTGATAGTTGACTTTAGTTAGGTTTCCTAGTTTTGCAGTTTTATGTTGAACTTGGTACAATTACCATTGTTGATCGAACATGGTTTAATTTTATATCACATGCCTCAAATAGTGAGGGGTGAAAAATTCACCCCAGGTTATCCAATGTGTGATTTTTTTATAGGTTAGCCTCTGAGGGTTAATCTTTAGAATTAGAAATGAACTAATAAGAGTTCGTTCCCTTAGACACCTTTAAAATGGTATCAAATGGTGCTATTAGATGATGGGACACGAGAAACTACAAATGAAATATGAAACAAGAAGGTGCTAAATGACCCAGTAGTGGGACGCTGTATTCGATTGGGTAGAACGGCCGCCTTCCGGCATAAAATAGGAAAAGGTTAAGTCGCGTTCATGCGGTCCAGGGTGTGAAAAATGTTTTGTATTGTCTTTTCTTTAGCCATCTTCGATCCTCAGTTTGGCCGCACCTTGAACTGTCTGCCTCCAGATGATTCTGTCCTCCGTTGCATTCATCAATTGATACATATTTAAACCCGTCCAAGATTTTGTATTCTCAACTCCGCCTCAGGTTTCACTACGGAACCTGTGCCGGTCCCAAGCCCGGATAAAGAAGGAGGGTTCCGCGGAGGGTTTGCAGCCCTCCCGGGTAAAACACCTTAGTGCAACAGAAACGACACAGGAATTAGTCTAGGCAAGGCCAATGCCACGTTTGGAAGATTGAACAGCATATGGAAAACAAAGGACTAAGCTTATCACAAAGACAAGATTATACCGAGCCTTGGTCCTGACAACAGTGATGTATGGATCGGAGACATGGCCTATGACCAAAACTAATTTAAAGAAATTAGAAGCTGCTCATCATAGGTGGCAAAGAAGGATACTAGGGGTCACTTGGAGAGATAAAATAAAGAACGAAGAAGTAAGAAAGAGAACATCTATGGAGAAACTGGAGGATTATGCTAAAGACATCACGCCTGCGATGGCTGGGTCACATACACAGATCGGACAATGAAAGATTCTCAAAGCAGGCACTGGAGTGGACACCGACGGGGTGGAAAAGAAAACGTGGAAGGCCGAGAAAGACCTGGCGAAACACGGTCATACAGGATCTGGACGGCGGCGGAATGACGTGGGAAGAAGCTGAGAGGAATGCAAAGGACAGAGTGGGATGGAGGAACTGTGTCGCCCGATGCGCTGCAAGCGCGTGGAAGGACTAAGGTCTAAGGTAATCCAAGTAGTTCTTGGTCTTCCACGTGTTCGCGTTCCCGCTGTTGTGCCCTGCATTATTTCTTTCTCTAGGCAGCCTCCTCTGTTGGCCTTTTCCTCATAATGATTGTGACCAAAATATCTCAATTTTCTTATTATTATGGTGCTTAATTATAGTACTGTTGTCACTTATCAGTAAATACTATTGCAGTTTGACATCAGACATCTTTAAAACGGTTTTAAACTGAAACTACAGCTAATCGCAAGTTGTATTACAGGGTCGGAAAATTGGGAACAGTCGTAATTTTAATTAAAACGGAATTAATTAATCGCGACTGTTTTCATATAGGCCTATATTATATAAAATTGACTGTAATTGTTTTAAAGGTGTCTTACATCAACTGCAGTTTTGACGTTACTACACGTTTTTACTGAAAAGCGCCATCTTTCCGGGACTGTATGAGCTCGTGTTTACCTTGCCGCATTTATGTTGCGGTGGTGTGAATCCGAAGTTAAAATCAGATTTAGTGTGTTTGATTTTTAAACTTCTGATTCATCATCATTACGGTCCTGTTTGCCAATAGATGTCGCTCAGCCACTTCTGGTCTCCGTGGCAATCGGATCTCCTTTAGATATCTCCGTAAAACCCCTCTGACTAGACGCAGAGCTGCGATTAACTTTAATTGGCGCAATAAAAATTTACGGTTTCCGATAGCGATGGCTAAACACTAACTGCGCACGGTAACTTTATAATAGACGTTGACATACATGACTTTATTTTGACCTCAATCATCCTGCTTCCAAGTCAGAACCAGTGGATATAGTAATAATACAGATATACATGCCAACAACAACGCACGAAGATGAAGAAGTAGACGATGTGTATGAGAGATTGGAGGAAATACTGGATAGAACCAAGGGAACAGATTATGTAGTCATAATGGGAGACTGGAACGCAGTGGTGGGAGAAGGAGCGGAGGGTAAATGCATTGGAAAGTATGGTTTGGGGAAGAGAAATAGCAGAGGCGAAAAACTAGCGGAGTTCTGTGAGAGAAGAGAACTAATACTGACAAACACCTGGTTTCAGCATGAGAAGAGACGTAGGTACACGTGGAAATCCCCGGGAGATATGGCAAGATATCAGCTGGACTACATAATGGTAAGACACAGATACAGAAACAGTGTCAAGAATGCAAAAGCGATGCCGGGAGCAGACGCAGACACAGATCACAACTTGGTCATCATGAAGGCCCATATAAAACTGAAATTCATCAAGAGAAATAAGAAGATAAGACGGAGATGGAATAAAAAGAACCTGCAAGAAAAGAGCAACGAACTGGGAAAGAAAATAGAAGAAAATCTAACAGAATACGAGGGAAAATCCATAGAAGAGAGATGGAAAAGATTGAAAGACAATATCATACAGAGTGCCAATGACATCATCGGAGCAGAAGAGAAACTACCTGCTAGGAAACCGTGGGTAACAAGAGAAATGATAGAAGAGATGGAGGAACGGAGAAAATGGAAACACCAAAGCACCGAAAAAGCAAGACAAGAATATAGAAGATTAAACAACAAACTGAGAAGAACAACAGAAGAGGCAAGGGAAAAATGGTGGGACGAGAAATGTCAAGAGTTAGAAGACTTACAGCAAAAGGGAAGATATGACAAAGTGTACGAAAAGGTTAAACAGATATCTAGGAAACCGGGAAAAAAGGAGGAATAGAGGTCAGCGACAAACAAGGTAGATTTCTAAATGAAACAAACGAAGTTAAGAACCGATGGAAGGAGTACGTGGAAGAACTTTACAGAAGTGAAGATGGAGAATTGCACGACAATCAGGGACTGGAGAAGGAAGCGGAGACTCAAGGGAGAGAAGAGGATATTGGCCCAGAGGTGCTGCGAGAGGAGGTAAGAGCGGCTATAACGGAACTGAAAAACAACAAAGCAGAGGGAATAGACAACATACCAGCCGAGATGCTCAAAAGTCTGGAGGATAGAGCCATGAAAGAACTAATAAGGATATCCCAAGATATATATACAACGGGAGAATGGCCAGAGGACTTTCTGCAATCCATAATCATACCAATTAAAAAGAAGCCAAATGCAACAGCATGCGAGGATCACAGAACCATTAGCCTCCTCACCCATGCGTCAAAAGTCATGATAAGAATACTAGCAAAGAGAGTCCAAGCAATTGAGGGGCTGGGAGATGATCAATTTGGTTTTAGAAAGGGCATGGGAACTAGGGACGCGATAGGAACACTAAGAGTACTAACAGAGAGGAGCTGCCATGTATATATATGCTTCGTGGATTATGAAAAAGCATTTGATAGAGTTGACTGGAGAAGGCTATTACATGCATTGAGGCGGATGGGAATAGATTGGAGAGACAGAAGATTGATAGGAAACTTATACATGGGACAAAAGATGCGAATTAGAATAGAGGGAGAGTACTCGGAACCTGGAAACGTTGGAAGAGGTGTGCGACAAGGATGCCCACTGTCACCATTACTATTTAACATCTATATAGAAGAGCTTGTCAGAGAAGCAGTAGAGGATATGGAGGAGGGGGTAAAGGTTGGTGGAAGATGGATCAAGGCATTAAGATTTGCAGATGATCAGGCAATGTTGGCGAGAAACCAGAAAGGACTACAAGCAATGATGGATAGGCTAACATCAACCGAATACGGGATGAAGATTAACATAAAAAAGACAAAGGTATTGAAGATAAGTAAAGGAAAGGAAACTGTAGTCAGAATGCACATTGGAGGGAAACCGATAGAGCAAGTCAAAGTATTCTGCTACCTAGGGAATATGATCACGACAGAGGCCAAATGCCACAGAGAAATTAAAAAAAGGATAGCAATAGGAAAGGAGGCATTCTCAAACAGGAGAGAATTACTGAGAGGAAAACTAAACAGGAATCTGAAAATAAGAATGATAAAGACACTAGTGTGGAGTGTGGTGTTGTATGGGTCAGAGACATGGACAATGAGAAAAGCGGATATAAGAAGACTGGAAGCTTTCGAAATGTGGACATGGAGAAGAATGGAAAAATCAGCTGGACAGAACATATAACAAATGAAGAAGTGCTGGGAATAATTGGAGAAGAAAGAGTCCTTATACGCACAATAAGAGAGAGACAAAGGAAATGGATCGGGCACACGCTGAGAGGAGACTCACTACTAAGAACGATCATTGAAGGAAAAATGGAGGGGTGGGAGACAAGAGGAAAACCAAGACAGATGTTGCTGGATTGGATGATGACAAACGATTACAGGAAGCTGAAAGAAGAGGCTCAACAAAGAGAGGAGTGGCGACGTCGGACATTTGAACCTGCCTAAGAGGCAGAGAACCACAAGGGGAGAGAAGGAACGTTTAAAGGTGTTTAACGTCACAATCAAGATCCATTGTATAGCTATATCTGACGGTTTTCGTGACCGGTAACGTTGGCCTTCCCTTGCCAGAGTATTGTAGGCCTATTCGTGCATGCATCATAATCGTAATCGTAATCTCGAGATTGCTTCACCGCCAGATAAAGCTAAGAAGAGGGAACAAGCTTATTCACAGATGCTTTGTCAAATGGAGTCGAGGGGCAGATAAGGTGATCAGACTCAGTCAAAGCCAGTGAAACATCCTGTAAGCGATTAGTAAGTAAACAGGAATTCATGCAGTATTAAATAGTCTTTAGCACCATTGTGTGGTCACTGTATAATTTATAGGGCCGTTGACATCCACCTCGTGTTGCGAAAACACAGGGAGGGATCGGGAGATTGGATGAGCATGGTCTAATTAATTTAACTAATGAATTATCATGAACGACAAAAACATCGTTTGGCATCAATGTTCGTTGCCGTCGAAAGGAGAAAGTATAGCGAATCCAAGTAGTATTAAATTTATTTCGCTGAATTTATACAGACGGTAGTGAGCGTTTTAAAGGTGTTTAGCGAGACAATCTCATTATCCAGTGCTCAGCGACATCTTGGACTCCGTGGCCGTTGACGTCTACTTTACCTCACGAGATCGGTTGCGAAATCGACCTCATTCAAAGGCGCACAGTCAAAACAAAATTGTTGTGCAGGTACACAAGGACAGGATCGGATCCAGGTAAAGATCAAAAGGGTCAGGCAGGCAGACAATCAGTGGGATGCGGTCGATGATGTCTTAGAATAGGAGAGAAGGGTGAGATAAGGGAAGAGAAGGAATCAGAGTTGGGCTCCTAGCAGTAAATTGTGTCTCTGACTGACTCCCTCTCTGTCAATAGATCTGCTTCCATCCCTGTCGTCTGGCTTCCTATAATTATGTTTCTATGTCTGTCTGTCTGTCCGTTTGTCTGTCTGTCTGTCTGACTCAGACTCTAAGTACACCAGGTTATGCATTATACGTAAAAATGTTCAATTCTCCTTTCCATCGATTGATTTAAAATCTGCGCTAAAATACCGTTGTTTGTTTTTATTACAAAACTTATTTTACTGTTCAGTTTCCCTACGTGAATTAACCTAGTTTTCTAATTACAGTGTAAACCGGTTTTCTTATACAGTTTCCTTTTGTTGGCTGTGATGTCATCAGCGGAGAAATTCCACGATGCTGTTCGAATGGAGAGACGGAGGTCCTAAGGGAGGGCACTAGGAAGGACTATGACCGATCGGATGACAAGGGCATGACCCCGACCATGTGGGCAGCTCTATGGGGTCACGTGAAGGCATTGAAGAAACGATTTCGATTATAATGACGACAACTATGATGATGATGATAACGACGATGATGATAATGATGAGTAACTATAACAGACGTCTATCGCAAAAGTCTGTTGAATTGTTGACACAGATCTTGACAAGCATCCAAAAGCCTTCACCGAGAATAAGAGTTAAAATCCACCCAGATTACGCAGTTCAGGAGACGATCATCGAGAAACGCCAGAAACAGTTGCCGCGGGAACCGACTTTTTGGAAATCAAATACAGGCGGAGCGAAGATCACAAAAAAATCAGCGGACTGACAGAGGAAAAGAAGGAGAAGAGGTAAATGAGAATAAAGAGGAGGTGGAGGAGGTGTGGAAAAGGAGAAGGAGAAGAAAAATGAGACGAAAGAGGGGGAGGAGAAAATTACAAGGAAGGGGAGGTGGAGAAGGGGCGAAGAAAAAAGAGGAGGAAGAAAATGATAACGAAAAGGAGGAGGAGAGAGGCGGAGGAGATGATAACGAAAAGGAAGTGGAGAAGGAGGACGAAGAGATGGAGGAGTAGAAAGAGAAAGGGAAGGATCAGTATGAAGAGGAGAGAGAGGAAATGGTGAGAGTGAAGAACGAGTAGGAGAAAGAGGTAGAAGAAGTAGAAGAGGAGGAAAGACAAGAGGATGATGAAGAGGAATTTATTAGAACAAAGCAATTTCTAACATCCTGCTCTGAGATAGTTATCGAGTAAGGTGCCTTGTACAAGTCCTTCACTCACAATTGCTCAGCGCCATCGATTGATGCTTCGTCATCAGATAGTGGCGCTTAATAAATGCAAAAATATAATAATATTATGATTATCTATCGCGCGTCAATCCCCAGATGTCGCTAAGCAATAGATGATACAATGATCCACTTAGACACCTTTAATATTCGTTCTTCTGAGGCTATAAATTTAGCCAATGCGTTAATTCGCTAGATAGTTTCTGTACCCCCCATAATTATAGGGTAAGGATCGATGTAAAGGGCCATTGACGGCCACAAAATGGTGATCAGCACAGGAGAAACTGCATAACATCGTGTGGTCCCAGACATTTAATATAGCGCATTTTCAGTCAACACAGAATCGATTGGCAGATAAGATGACCCGTAACCGTCACAGTCGCCGAGATGTGAATAAGCTGGTGCCCTGAGCTTAGTTTCTAAGTGACACTTTAGTTATTTGAAGCTGACTTATGTATGTATATATGTTTTAATAAAAGTGTGGTTATGATTATGGCAATGTATGTATGAATGTATGTATAAAGATAAGTAATAATTATTGCACGCCTAAAGTACGTCATTTTATAATTTTACCTTTTCGTTACCTTCATCCGTTTACCTCTGCATACTAAGCTTTCCGATAATGAACTCACCTCGTGACCTGCTTCGACGTTATCTCGCATCGCTGCTGGATTGGAACCTTCGTCCAGTTTTCCGCCAGAGTGGAATCGACATCCAGCAGACCGTAACTAAAGTGATGGCTGACTGCTGAGGCAGATGATACAAATCAGATCAATGAACCCGTTAAGATAATGCAAAGTGAAGTAAGTTATGGTCTGATTTTTTAAAAGAAAGGCAATTCGTAATAAACGGACGTTTATCTAATATAATATAATCTAATATAATCTAATATAATCAAATGTAATCCGATCTGATTGATTTCTATAGCGCCGTTATCATCGTGAACACGGCATCAATCGACGTAAAGTAGAGTAACACATGGATGCGAACTAGCGATAAAACGGATTTGCATTATATATATCGACTGAAAGAAGTCATTTTAAGGTGTCTAAGGCAAGTACTTTTTCATCAGTTGCTAACGGTTTGGTTGGCCGGGGAAATCTTCGTACTGATTTCCGGGGTGAATTTGTTGTTCCCGTTGCACGCTCTTCGAAGACACAATGCGTGTCTTTTCAGTGGTTGGGCCGATCACTTGGATTAACCTTCCTTCAGATCTGCGTGTTCTTTTAACTAGGGACTCTGGATACACCTGTTACAAGCATCTAAAACTGTTCTTTATGGAGTTCGGTCGGGAGCGTCTGCGAGTAGGTATCTTGGATGAGCGCTATATAAGTGTTCGTATTCAATTAATGAATGAATGAAATGAATAAATGGATAGTCATTTCAAACGAGACCATAGTAAGTAAATCGTTATGAGTCCTATGGAAATCCAATCGGTTGATGGAACCCAACAGTTAACAGTAAAATCAACAAGAAAGGATAAATTATTTTGCCACAGAAGAAGTTAATACAGCGCTCATATAAGACATCCTTTAATACGTAGTCTCCGCACTCTATCAGTTCAACAACTGCGTCTAATGGCCGGTTAAAACTCCGCCACTACTCGTCATCTGGTAGTTACTGTACCAGTGCCTATAATAGCCTGGAGAAAGGAGGAAGGCGAGACAATAATACATCTATGTTTGAAACAGTGTCGAGACTTCTCTTCTTCTTTTTATAAATTACTTAAGACCTTCCTTTTTGACCGGGCCTGGGTCGGGAGCGCTTCTGAGTAGTAACCTTGAAGGGGCGCTATATAAATCTCATAGATAGATAGATAGATAGATAGATATACGTCCATCCGTCATAGACACCTCTAAAACGCTTTCTTCAAATGCTATAAATAAGGAAAATACTTAAACGATATTAATGAATAAATAATATGTTTTAAGCTGTTTTATGCCATATTGAGAACTGTTCAAAATAAATTCTGTCGACGTCAACGGCCATCATTGCATAAGACGTCGTTAAACTCAGGATCCAATCCAATCAACATGATCAATTTGTTGAATTTGAGTCGTAGACTAAGGTCGAAGTTAACGGTCCTTGGCGGTCACAAGATGTCGCTACCGCAAAAACTGGCTCCCATCTTTTGGTGCCAGTCCGAAGCCTTGTTAAAGAAGGAGGCGACGTTACAACAATGCTCATTATGACACAAATTCGTTGTAGAAATTACTAAAGAGAGGTCGACATGATGGGCTTTGACAGTAGAGAGTGACACGGGGAATTTCCCTGCGGTGACCGCGGTAAATGCCGCGGTAATGGGGACAACAATTGCGGTTTTACCGCGGTAATAGGTCTACTGTCGCAATAATACCGCGGTAATGGGGAATGAGCCAGCGATAAAATCACGGTAATGGCAACTATTATAGTTACTAGAGTTTAATCAGCGTGTTTTGTACATAGTATACAGTAACTTACTTCCTTAGTTACGCCAGCACACACGCACTGGATTTTGACACGATATATCGTATTAACTATGTAATGAACATTGTATAGTACTTCAACACTTTACAGCTAAGTCAGGTCTCCAGCCACTATGAGAGAACACAACAATTCCCCCTTTCTCTCCCCTCTCATCTCTATTTATACCCCTCCGGGGAAGGAAGGGAACACGGACAGGTAACCAGAGCGATGGCGATCTGGTCGGCGGCGAGTGACTGCAGGAGGCACGGATAAACACCGTTGAGACGGTGGGACACGGAGGGAATACGATTTACCAGGGCATCGGGAAATGGGGAGAGAGGTCGACTGCGCAACCACGGTTCGCCACACAATGACTTTTTCTAATCTGCATAAGTCTATGGATAGATAGGTCGACCCGAAAGGTTCATTAGGTCGCTAGATGGCGTTAAACTATTTACAATGCGATGTTCTTTAAACACCTTTTATACGCCTTCAAATCATCGTATAAATTCGTCAGTTTGGTTACCTCGATATGTGTAACACGAATTGAGTTGTAATAATTATGTCAACATTAATCTTTTTCGGCGTCAACAGCCTATGTTGTCATAAGCTGCCGTTAAACTCTGGATCCATCCATCCATCTCGATATGTGCTGCAGAATGTCCAGTAGGTTAGATGAATAGTTAGGTCGGGAGCGCCTCTGACCCTGAGTGGCGCTATATAAATATACGATTACGAACACGATTACGATTGCGATTTTATTTTTAAGATTGTAGCCGACAACCGGGGTGAGCTTTGTTGTTACTATAGGCTAATTGTCTAGCGACATCATGTGGTCGCCAACGCCAATTACTTAGACCTCTCAATTACTTTCATTCTAATTAGATATTTTGCATTTTCTGTCAAACAAGAGATAATTTACATCGCCCTCCTCTTTTACGAAGACTTTGGACTGTCACCAACTGAGGATAGACCTACGGCAGTGACAGATCTTCTTTCATATAAGTATGCGCAGTTGAGATAGGCCGTGTAAGATAAATTTAAGGATCCTGAGTGGCCGAGTGGGCTGGTGCCCGCTCGTCACGTCGGCGCCCCGGGTTCGCTTCCCGGTCGGGTCGGTTTATCAGAGATTAATTTCTCGGATCTTTACTGCGGGTGGCTCGGTCGCATTATAAACGTGGAGTACAATACAACACACAACACAACACAATATACTGGGGCGCGGTGGTTTGGGGGTATGTTCGGTGCCTTGCAGCTGGAGGGTTGTGGGTTAGAATCCACCTCAAAAGCCGCTGCGTAGGGACCCTGGGCAAGTCCTTCACTCGCAATTGCTCATGCGCTTCGGCGTGAAACTCCGACTACAGCAGTAGTCGGGAGCGCCTCTGAATGGGAAATCTGGTTGAGGCGCTATAACAAGTGTTCAAATACAATACAATACAATAAGTTTCACTGTTTAAATATCATATATTAGCTTCGCTTAGATCCATGTATAACTCCACTCACGTACGTTGGTCCCATTCCTTATATCCAGCCTCCACAGTCCGTCCGCTGTCTCTCCTCAACTGTGCATCGTCATGAACGCCCAACCGCTGAACCCTTCAGTGGATATGTCCCGTGACCTTTGACCGAGCAGGGTCGACCGCGTTCCCTCCTGGGCGATATGATGGCGATGTCGATGTCCCCACGACGCAAGGCCAACAATTCCATAGGTCAAAATCTCATAGGCCGCAATTCCATAGGTAGAAAATTCGAAATCCACGTGTCGATATTCCGTGACCGTAAGTAGGTCACGTCAAGGCGTTTAAGATTCTTGTCGAGAAGATATGCTCTGGAAAGACACCTTTAATACGCCTTCAATCGATATTATAATACAGTAATTTGCGTTCAATCACTAGATCACCTTTAACCTTCGCAGGACGAAGACATTTTGACGATACACGCGGGACGAAGAGGGGTAATTTTTACCCCAAAGCAATTTTTAATATCTCAGCTCATAGGTAAGGTACAATAAAAAATTAAGTATCAATTCTAACAGTTCCAAGGTCAAGGAATCGATCTATTCTAGTGAGAATAATCTGTCAATACCACTTTCCAAGATGGCGGCCAAATATGGCCGCCAAAACACAGAAATATGCATATTTCCGCTCATAGGTAAGCTAGAATGACAAATGAACCCTCCACTTTCATTGTTCCGAGGTCAAGAAATCCATTTATCGTAGTGAGAATAGTCTGTCTATACCTATTTCCAAGATGGCGGCCAAGATGGCCGCCATACACAGAAATATGCATATTTCAGCTCATAGGTATGCTACTTTGGCACTCCACTTTCATAGTGAGAATAGTCTGCCAATACTAATTTACCTCTAAGGGATGGCCGCAGATTTCTGCGTTTAGCGGCCATCTTGGCCGCCATCTTTGAAAGTGGTATTGACAGACTATTCTCACTACGATAAATGGATTCCTTGACCTGGGAACTATGAAATAATTGGAGAATTCATTTGTCATTGTAACCTACCTATGAGCTGAAATATGCATATTTGTGTGTTTTGGCGGCCATCTTGGCAGCCATCTTGGAAAGTGCACTCCCAAAATTATTGCAACTTTTGAAATCGAATTCCACGGTAGATTCAGTACTTTATTTCTGATTACAGGTTACTTATGAAAAATATCTTTGAAAAATGCATATTCACCATGAACGAATAAATAACGACGTCGAGGACGAAGAGTGGTAAAATTTTACCCTAGGACACTTTGGGCTCAAAAATCTTCTTCCCACAACATGACATTTTTCTGGCTTTGGTGTCAGAATATGTCAGAGGTATTAACTTGTAAACACATGAAACGTCAAATTATAATTGCCTACGGTTGTTCCGCAATCATCATTCAAACACCCCTGGGGTAATTATTTACCCCTCTTCGTCCTGCGAAGGTTAACCAACTGAAAAGTGAGGTCGACGTCAATGGCCTTGCAATATGCGAGGTTTAGCAAACTCAGAGGTGAGGTCGACGTCAATGGCCTTGGAATACGCAACGCTTAGCTAAAAAATTGATTATGCTATTTCATACAATGCTGTCAGCAAACCTTTTGGTTGCCATCGGAATGTTATGGGTGTGCTGGTGTGGTCGCTCGTCATTTCATTGTCAAGACTTTATTCGAATTAGGGCAGGATCCAATAAAGGCCGTTGATTTCGGCAGAAATAATAAAAAGTTGTCAGTTCGTGTGGGTTAACACAGCTCAATATAAAATTGCTTATCCATCTACTGGATGTGGACCTGACTGCGACTTGATTATAATAATAATAATAATAATAATAATAATAATAATAATAATAATAATAATAATAATAATAATAATAATAATAATAATAATAATAATAATAATAATAATAATAATAATAATAATAATAATAATAATAATAATAATAGTGATAATTATCGGTAGTTTAAATATCCTTGCTGACTGATTCCACATGTAGGGTAAAGTGAACTTTGACGGTCCACGTCAGACAAAGCGGAAATAAACAGCGGAAAAACTGCCTAACATCTGGTGATGCCAGTCCAAAGCCTGATTTATTGAGGAGAGCGACGCTATTTGTCTCTCTTATGACGCTGCATCGTTATTCCGAAATTACCACTACGGATGAAAATATATCTAATTATTACCCTATCAGTGACACTTATTAATAAGGAAATAACTAAAAAGAGGTTGACGTAAGAAGCTTTAACAGCCACAAGATTTCGCTTAAGGTTGATACAGTGAAACCTTTGTCACCCTTCTTCATCGACAATAAACACCGCCACTGCTCGTACTCTGACAGTGGCAGTCCAAACTCCCAAGCCTGTATCAAGGAGGAGGACAACGCTAATGACCTTTGTTATTACATTTACCTTTGTTATGAGAAATATTGAATATTTAAGATAATTTTTCAATCGATTTCCTTCTGTTTAACAATTATAACTATACTGATACATTAATTGGACAATTGTACGTTATTTGAAATAATTTACGACGCTATTTGTTTCGCTTAAAGCCAGAAAATAATTTAGGACGCTAAAATACACGTTTACCTAATCTTTGTTATCACACAGAGTCGTTAAATTAGTACTATTCTGCAACGATTGATCCCATACCCAACTGAAGATAAACGCATTGACTGAATTTATAGCACAGGAAGAATACGTGATAAAGGTGTTTAAGAGGAGACCTGCATTACCTATTGTTTAGCGACATTTTGTGATTGGCGCGCGATGCATAATCATACAATACTGTTGTGCATTTATTAGGCACAACTGTAAAACGACCAAGCGTCAATCGATGGCGTTGAGCAATCGTGAGTGATGGAAATGCAGAAAGGTGTCCCTCCACACCAACGGTCTAAATGAGGAGTCTCGAATCTGCACTCTCCGCGTCACAAGGCAAGCATTCATCCAATCGTCTACAGTATGTCCCACAAATCTTAGAATTCAACCAATTCTTGAAACGGAAACTGATCGAGCAGATGGCGAATGATGGCAAATGATGGAAGTCGTCTCTTGACGTCTACTACAACTATTGTCACAATTTACTACTGCTAACACTTCTACTATTGTCGTACACTGCGGCCGTTTGGTTGGAGCACTGGACTTGTAACGTACAGAGTAGGGGTTCGAGCCTCAACCTTTGATATGAGAACTGTATAGGGACCTTGAGCAAGTCCTTCACTCACAATTGCTCAGCGCCATCGGTTGATGTTTGGCCGCTCTAAAGTGGCGGTAAATAAATGCGCATAATTATATACTATGATCATCCATCGCGCGTCAAGTCCAAGATTGTATTGTATTTGATCATTTATAAAGTGCTTCTCACAGCATAGGTCCTTCAGAAGCGCTCCCAGTGCGAGGTACTCCGAGAGAAAAGGAATGTTTTAAGGTGAGAGAAAGAGGTAGCGATGCCACCAGAGAGGATGGTAGAGCGCAAAGAAGGAGAAAGCCTATTCCATAGAGAGGAACCTATACAGGCAAAGATATCGCTAAGCTATAAATAGAACCCAAGCTCGAACAGTAAGGTCGAAGAGAACGTCCCTTTGCGGCCACAAAATGGTGATAAACACAAGGAAACTGCTCTAACATCGTGTGATGCCAATCCGAAGACTGGATTATTAAAGAGGGCGACGCTATTCATGACGCTATATCGTTAAAAAGAAGCTACCGTTACGAATGAAAATCTAATAATACAGAAAATTGACAGCACACCTCGTCTTAGAAACCCTTCAAAAGAATTCGTCCGATGCTATAAATGAAGTTTTTAAACTCAGTCACTGATTGCACTCTGAGAGTTATGCTCTTTGTTATCACACAGTGTCGTTAAACTGAAACTACTACTACTACTACTACTACTGCCGCCCAGTGGTGTAGTGGGGGGGACGTGGGGGAACGCCGTTCCCCCACTTTTTCTCTCACACTATGCTAAATTCTTGCAAGATTGCGCTTTTTGCTTACTTCAATATCCAGGCGTTCCCCCACTTCATTTTTTAGGACTACACTACTGCTGCCGCCAATATCCTACCCGTGCAGTTCTAGTCCCATGTCAGTAGGAAATAGGAAGCAGGCGATAATCAACTTTGTTATTACAAAGTTGTCGTTAAAGAGCAACCAGCGAACGAATGGCCAGGTGCATAATTATTATGTCTTGGCAGAAGATATTTGTTTGACTTATAGATTAAGGTACCAGTCCGAAACCCTGATAACGGAGGAGGAGGACACAGGTCATTCACACTGTTACACAGATTTGTTAGATTACGTACACATGGAAGAAAATCTCGTCCAACGCCGTATTCTCGGGTGATGCCAGTCTCAAGTCTCGAAGAAGGAGGGCGACGCTAATTTTTCTCTCTTAAGACCCAGCGTCGTTGAACAGGAACTACAGTTACGGATGGAAATAATTATATGTAATTAGAATATAAGTCAAAGGTCGACGTAATTGGCATTGACAACCACAAGATGTCGCTGAACAATTAATGATACAGTGCTCGTCTTGGACACCTTTAACACACATTCTTCAAATGTGTTTAATTGCCATTACATCAAAAAACCTAATTCCAAAAAAGTAAGCATGACAATAACGGTCCTAGGCGTTCAAAAGTTGTTGCTCAACTATTAATTAAACAGTGCTCTTCTTAGACACCTTTTAAACTATTTTACAATCGCTATAAATATAGAAAACGAATTTGAGCGCTAGATTTATCACGACACGTTTCACAGAAACAACGAATAGTCAGAGTTGTTAGCGTAACATTGTGCATTTTGGTGCTACAAGCAAAGAAATTATATTTTTGAGTTCAGGAAGAAATTCTCATCAAAACCTGATATAGTGCCAGTTGAAAAAAAAAATAGTTTTTTTTGAGTTTTTTTACATTTTTACGTTATTAGATGTTCGTATAGCATTGTGCATTTTGGCGCTACAAGCAAAATATGGATATTTTTGTGTTCAGGAAGTAATTCTGAACAAAACCTGATATTGTGCCAGTTGAAAAATTTAGCTTTTTTCGCTTTTTTTCGCTTTTTTACATTATTTTATCATTCCAGCAAAACTCAACTAATGCTGAGCAATGTAGCCAACTGGTTTAGTAAATTCAAAACCTTAACGCAAGTGCCGTATATACTAATATCTGAAATTGCGTCAGGTGGAGAAAATCAATTTTTTTTTTAGTTTTTCACTGTTTTTATACTATTAGATGTCAGCACAATATTGTGTATTTTGGTGCTACAAGCAAAAAAAAGATATTTTTGTGTTCAGGAAGTAATTCTGAACAAAACCTGATATTGTGCCAGTTGAAAAAAATTATTTTTTTTGAGTTTTGTTTACATTTTCTGTTATTCGTTGTTAGCATAACATTGTGCGTTTTGGTGCTACACGCAAAAAAAAGACACTTTTGTGTTCAGAAAGAAATTCTGAACAAAACCTGATATTGTTCCAGTTGAAAAAAATTAATTATTTTTCAGTTTTTTTTCATTTTGTGCCAGTTGAAAAAAAAAATTTTTGAGTAAAAAAGTAAAAAACAGCCAAACAAAATTAATTTTTTTTTCAACTGGCACAATATCTGGTTTTGTTCAGAATAACTTCCGAAGCGCATGAGCAATTGCGATTGAAAGACTTGCCCAGGTTCCCTACGCGGTGGCTTCAGGTGCATTCTAACCCGCAACCCTCCGGCTGCAAGGCACCGAACATACCTCTACTCAACCGCGACCCACGATGAACTCGTTGAATAGCGGAAGGGAAGAACACTGGAAGGCCCACTGAAAAGCAACACCATGGAGCGTTGCCTTCGTAGGCCTATGCATGTTTCTATGTAAATTTATGTTTGCATGTCCGTGTATGCATGTATGCGTGTCTGTCTGTCTGTATGATGTATGTGTATTGGTGTGCATGCATTTATATATCAATGCATGCATGTACATGTACGTATTTTTAAATGTATGTAGGTATAAATGTATGTATGTATGTATGTATGTATGTATGTATGTGTGAAGACACGAATGTAGTACGTCCTGAATACCTCACAAAAGGCACTTTACCAAGTTACCTTTCTTATCTTAATGTGATCTTTGCGTCCTTAAAGGCGTAGACAGGACAGCATAACGCAATGTAGTCTCGACTTTTATTGTGCCCGTCTTCAGAGGGCATCAATCGAAGGTGGTATAAACCACAAAATATGAATCTCAGGCAATGGTTTGTAATCACATCTGAATAACTTCGATCGTCGCTTTCATTAGATTTTCTAACTCGACATCACGGTGGCCTAGACACATTTAAAACTGTGTCAGCGGAGTCTATATAAGGATGGACACGATAGGGGGATTAAAAGAGCTCCCTATCTTTTAGACACATTTATTTGAGGTGTTGAATGGTGTTTATATAAAGTGTGGAACACTAAAATAATTTCTCGACGGCAACGGCCTTTGTTGTCATAAGCTACCGTTATGATAACTATCGATACGTAACCGATTGGTTAGAGCCCTCAACTTGTAGCGTGAAGAGTCCGTGTTCGAGTCTCCTCCCTTTAGACGAAAACTGTGTCGGAACCATTAGCAAGTTCTTCACTCAACGATTGCTCAGCGCCATCGATTGATGCTTGGTTATTATGGAGTGGCGCTTAATAAAAGTACGAATATAACTATTATGATCATCCATCGCCCGCCAAACCCAAGATGTCGCTAAGCAACAGATAATACAATGTTCGACTTGGACACCTTTAAAAAGAGCAGTAATATGCCAAAAAATTATCTTTGTCAGCGGAAACGACCTCTGTTCTTATAAGCTGCCGTTAAACTGGGGATCCAATCCGGCACCTTTAACACACATTCTTCCGATGTTATAAATTCAGTCAATGCGCTTAAAAATAACGAGCTGTAATATGCCAAAAAATAATCTTTGTCGGCGGTAACGGCCAATGTAGTCATAAGCTGCCGTTAAACTGAGGATCCATCCAATCGCTAGAGTAGTGTAACACCCAAAGCTCTTACGGTAAGGTCGACGTGAACGGCTCTTAGCAGCCACAAAATGGTGATAAACAACGGTGAACTGCTCTGCCATTGAGTGGTGCCAGTCCGAAGACTGGACTATTAAGGAGGGCGACGCCATTCATCAGTTGCTCGACAGGATGGCGCGTGCTTGTCAAAACCAGTGGTTGGTGATAGAGTTGCATGAAAGACAGCTAAGGCATTTCTTACTATTTTGACTTCATCGTATGTTAACTACAGGCTCTGATCCAACTGTCGGTTGCTAGGTGTCGTTTTCCCACACGTCTTAGAAGAGTTTATAACACATTATAGAAATGAATCCAATTTGCAATGATGGAATTTCGCGCCTGGAATTCGTGGAGTAAAGATGTCTAGGTAGTTTTAATTAAATACGCGGTCACTAGAGGTATATTTTTCAAAGTACCTTGCGGAGATTTGCACACCTTTCTAAAGAACATCAAGATTAATATTAAAAATTAAATCGCCTCGAACGTGCTGTTATTAGAGCTGTAATATGCCAAAACTAATCTTTGCCGGCGGAAACGGCCAATGTTGTCATAAGCTGCCGTTAAACTGGGAAACCAACGTGCTGCGGTGAATCTCTTCAGTCTAGACCATTTTTCGCTTCGACGTTAACTGCATCTGATGCCAAAAGGAGGATAAAAACGAGAAGAAAGAGGAAGACGACAATGCGGAAGGGGGGGTCCACGGAACAAATATGAATCTCAGACAATGGCTGGTAACCTCGTCTGACTAACGTCGATTGTCGCTTTCATTAGATTTGCTAATTCGGAATCATGGTTCATGGTGGCCTAGACATGTAAAACTCTGTCAGCGGAGGCTATAATTATAAGGATGGGACACGATAGGGGATTAAAAAGAGGAAGAGGAAGACGATAATGAGAAAGAGGAGGTCCACGGCACAAATTTAATATGAATCTCAGACAAAGACGGTGTAAAGGAGGAGGAGGAGGGGGGAAATCAGAGGAAAGAGTTGGAAGATGAAGAAAGGGAGTAGGATGAAGAGGGGAGGAAAATGAAAAGGAAGAGAAGAGGAAAGTAAAATGAAAAGGAGAAGGAAGAGGAGGAGGAAGAGGAGGAGGTGCGGAGAAAAGGAGGAGGAGGATGGAAATCAGAAGGAAGAGTTGGAAGAGAAAGAAATTTAGAAGGATGAAGTGGAGGAGGAAATTGAGAAGGAAATGTCTAGGAAAGGAAAAGTAAGAGGAGGAAAGAGAGAAGGAAGAGAAGATTAGGAGGAGAAAAAGAAAGAAAAATCGATGGAAAGCGAAGTCAGGAGAAGGCGAGAGAGAAGAGCGAGGAGGAGGAAAAGGAGAAAGAAGAGGAGGAAAGGGAGGTAGAGAAGAGGATGATGAAGAAGAATTTATTAGAACAAAACATTATATAAATAACAGTTTCTTCAAGTAAAGGCAAAAATGGGACGAAGAGCAAAGAAGGCAGCGAACCTCATTCAACCTCAATCTATGTAAATCCGCTGCCAACAGCGACAGATAGAACGCATTTCTCATCTCTCCCTCCGCCCTTCCTCCTCACCCCACCTCCGACCATCGGTCGTTCAAATATGTATCAACGCTGCTTAACAGATTCAGGAAATATGTTCTGGTTGGATTTCTGGAGCATGGTAACCGATTGGTTAGAGCGCTTGCCTTGTATTGTGTAGTGTATGGGTTCAAACCTCATCTCCAGAGACGGTTACTCATGTTTGCTCAGCACAGATTGGCGCGTAATAAATGCACAACTATATTATGATTATCATTCACGCGCCAATCTCATGTTGTCGATAAGCAAAATGACTATGATACAGTGCTCTTCTTATATACCTCTAAAACGCATTCATCCGATGTTATAAATAAATCGACTGCGTCTAATCGGCAGTTCCTCTGGCAGTGTTTTCGTTAGAGTCCAGAAGAGGACGTATTTACACCTTCCCCTATAATTTTTGGATATAGATAATTTCTTTCGGGTAGCACACCGAAAGATTTCGACGTTTTCGCCATTTGGGTGTTAACGGAAACACTGCCTGCTGGTATACGTCTATTATAGAATAATGTCAATGTCAACAAAATGACAGTTGTGCCTCCTAGCGAACAAGCCCAACACAGATATACTGAGTACACTGTCAGTGGGAATATCGAGGGAGCTAATTCGTCTTATAACCCATATGCGTAACTATTTACACTGCATTGCTTCCTTTAATCCTTTTCGTCTTATTAATGGATTTGTGTAATTGAAGTCAGTTTGCTAGATGGCGTTATACGCTGGAGAATGCAATGCTCTCTTTAGACACCTTTAATAGGCTTGCGATCGAAATTCAGCGATACAACTCAACCGACGAATTTAGAATTTCGATCGCAAGCCTATTAAAGGTGTCTAAAGAGAGCATTAAAAAGGAACTACACACATCACTAGATCTCGTGCCTTACCTCTGATAGGGTTAGGATTTGGGTTAGGATGACGTTAACAGCCCGTGGAGGCCATAAGCTGTTGACAATCAATGTGAAAACGCTAACATACAACTCCCTACAACACTCCCACCCCAGATATATCTTCACCATCGAGCAAGCCCGCTCTACCAGATCTTCCTCCGTTCTAATTCTTTCTCGACCCCCGTCACTACTCATCTAGAGTTCTCCAACCGAGCAATATCCAACACGGTACCAAGTCTCTGGAACGATCTACCTCCAGAATTCCGCACTTTTTCGGTTCCTCCACCATCTTCGCTAATCATCCATCATCTTCATCTGCCTCAGGCTCCTCTATCCATCACCCCAAAGGCTTTCCACTCAAAACAAAAGTTTATCCGTTTCAGGAACTCTTACCCCGACTCACCTGATCCTGTAGCCTCCAATCCTCGACCTAAACGCCACCCAACTTAATAATCTGCTGTGCCCCCTCTGAACCTCTGGAAAACGGACTCCGACCTCCCTCGGACTACTCTTTTGGACAACCCCTCTGACTAGACGCAGCGCTCGTGAATGAGCTGGTGTCCTACGCTTGGCTTTCGAGTGGCGCTTTAGAAGTTTGGAGATTACGATTACGATTATGATCGAGTGTTACCAGACATAAACCTGAATTATAGAGAAGGGCGACGTCAGACATCCCTATTTTGACATTTAGCAGAAACTACGAAATGTCTTCACCATTCTCAACTTCGAAGCGACCACCGGGCGCAATGGAAGTCATTTCATTAGAAGGTTTACGAAGCAGAAGTGGATAAGATGTTGTTTTGTCCATTTTTAGATTTGGGACCGTACTTTTTCATACCGTTAGTAAGCATGACTTCATACCAGTGGTAAACAAATTATCATACCCAGATTTGGGTAAGGATTATGAATGGTATTAAATTAAAAAAACTTCTATAGCGCCGGTGTCTAATGCACAAAGCATCAGCCGATGGCGCACCAGAACCCAGTCCATAATAATCAGATCAATATCCAGAAGATCAGTCCACTAAGACAGAGAGGTAGTCTATGGTGCAATTGTAATAATTGTAATGCAGCATATGGTGCAGTCTATAGAAGCAATTTGAAAGAAGTAAGTCTGAGCAGAACGGACAGTTTATAGGGAGGGAGAGAGAGTTCCACAATTTAGCGGATGGAGAGAAACTGGCAGCAACCCCCTCCCACTAAAAGCAAAGTCGCGGAGTGTTATCTTTGCATGTCTTGTATTGTATTGTGTTTATTTATTTCTGTATTGTATTTATTTATATTGAGCCCTCCACAGTAACGCTCACAGTGCGGTAGAAAAAGGTATTAACCTTCGGGCTACCAAGCTTTTTTTGTAACACGGACTACCAAGAGGGGGGGGGTTACCACCCCCCCTGGATTTCGGGTTTGGTTTCACATATCATATCTTGTAATACACCAATGGATTCAGCATTCAATTCTGTACAGAATGGTATATTTAGTTGTACATTATGTGAATGCACCTCGAAATTACATCATTTTTAACAAAGGAACCGATAATTAGCGATATTTTATATTATTGCGTACATATTGTACTTTTTGGATAAACAAATATACAATTATGTGTGTTTTGAAACTGATCTGTGTATCCAAGATACACAAATACATACCTACACATGCATACATGTACAATGCCGCATTCAGCCATTTTCACACAGATTACGCGTATTATTATTTATTTTGATCACTTCCGGTTTTCAAAAGACAAACATTTAAGTATGCAAATGAAGCCCTACATTCCCTCTAAAGAATGGTATATTTGTTTCTCTTCTGGGAAGAAAACTGAATACGCTACAGACAAAAAACTAAAAGGGGAGTCCTTCCATTCAGCCATTTTTCACGCATATTACGGGTATTATTATTTATTTTGATCACTTCCGGTTTTCAAAAGACAAACATTTAAGTATGCAAATGAAGCCCCACATTCCCTCTATAGAATGGTATAATTTGTGTCTCTTAATATTAAATAACGGATAAGATATAGTCAAAAATCTAGGGGGGTGGTATCCACCCCTCCTTTGGTGCCTCGGGTATATTGGGTATAACTTTTGAATGGCGTGGGCTACCACCATAATGTTTACCTCAAAATGTGCGCCAATGAATCCGCTACAGCTACCTAATTTTCAAAATTTTTATTCCACACGGGAAAAATTTTTATGCATAAAAACCTAGGGGGGTGGCAACCACCCCCCCCCCTTGGTAGCCCGAGGGTTAAGCCTTTAAAGTCGATTTCACATTACATGCCATAAAGACTGTTGAGACTAGGGATGAAGAGTGTCCAGCAACGTCCGAAGTGATGGCCAAACAAAATAAGACCAATGAACCCGTTAAGGCAGGGGTGTCAAACCTTTTTTAATGGCGGGCCAGTGGCAGTACTTTCCAGCAAGTGGCGGGCCAGGGTGTCAAAGGCTCCTAAGCAGAATTGGGTAGTAATCTGGTAGGGGCTCGGTGATATATTTTGCAAAACTAAAATCTTAAATGGTACAAATTATGTATTCTTATAATTGTTAATTTTGATTTTCATTATCAGTCACGAACATCACATAAAACTCACCAAGCCTAAGGTCAATGTATTCTAGTTGAGAGGCAGGCCTATTGTCCATCAATAGGCCTAACTCAAATTTATCTTATTCTGATGTTTAAAAATTAAAAACAGCCAATGTCAAACGCATACATGTAGCTAGCAATAAAAAAATTGAATGAGATAAGTTTGAATAAAATGTATCTCCAGTGTACATGAAAGAAAATTTACTGATTAGTAATAGTTGCACTGGAAGCTTAACACTGTTTTCTTTTGACGAGAAGAGGGATGTCAGGCTGCATATATATATATATATATATATATATATATATATATATATATATATATATATATATATATATATATATATATATATATATATACAGCTACCACTACTCTGATATTTGCGTGTAGATTTGAGTCAGTCAGCCATGATCTATGTCTAGTCTTAACAAGCGTCGTCTTTGAATATCCTTGCTCGCGTATAGGTATGAGCTGGCAAACAAACACAGCTTTCGAGCAGCATGAGTTCGTAAATGAGACAAAGTTTCTCTGGGCAGTTGCTGATAAAACACCTGCACTTCTGTACCTGTGAATTTGGTTTACAATGCTGTGTTACACTGCAAATCCATTTGTATACAACTTGGAACATTCGCAGGAGTGATTCCAAATGGATTGCTGAACAGCTGAAATTGGTCCTCTGTGAAGCGCTTGTTTTCTAAACGCAGCAATTAAGTATGTCGGCCACATTCATTGCATAATTTTAGCAGTGTCGAAAACGATGTTTAACGCTTCGGCATGATTCTTAGGTTCATACAGATGTTCTTTAAAGTGGTCGTAATGCCCTTGTACAAGTTGCCAAGCCCACAGCTGAAGGTTTATTTCGAATGCAGCAATACATGTAGCTTTGCCTTGCAGCTTACCATTAAGTGTATTTAGTATTGACTGAAAAATTTAAAAATGCGAAATTTTATTCTCAAATTTTGTAGTCTTCAGGCAGAGCGCCGCGGGCCAGAATAAAATCATCGGCGGGCCAGAAATGGCCCGCGGGCCTGCTCTTTGACATCACCGCGTTAAGGTAATGCAAAGTAAAGTAAGTAAAGCTCTGGTATTCTAAAGAAAGGTAATTAAGGAGACAGTTACAGTGTATCTAATATAATCAAATCTAATCAAATCTGAATGATTTCTATAGCGCCGTTATATTCGGGAACAAGACATCAATTGACACAAGGTATAGTATGCCATAGAGATTGATATCATATAGTGTTTTAACGCATTTGCGGAATTTATAGCCACTGAAGAAAGCGTTTTCAAGGTGTTTAACACGAGTACTTTTTCATCATATGTTAATGGTTTGCTTGGCCGGGAAATCCGCGTACTCCAGTTCGGGGTGAACTTGTTGTTCTCTTTGCAAGCACTTTAAAGACGCAATGTCGTGTCTTTTCAGTGGTTGGGCCGATCCCTTGGAATAATCTTCCCGCAGATCTGCGTGTTCTTTTTACTAAGACTGCATACACCTGTTACAAACATCTAAAAACTGTTCTTTATCGCTGGAGTTGAGTCTCAGAGTAGGCCTAGGTATCTAGGAGGAGCGCTATATAAGTCCTCGTATTCAATGAATGAATTAAATGAATGAATGAATGAATGGACGGTCACTTCAAACGAAACCATAGTAAGTAAATCGTTATGAGTCCTGTGGAAATCCAATCGGTTGATGTAACCCAACAGTAAAAATTCAAATCAACAAGAGAGGCTAGATTATTCCGCCATAAAAAAATTAATACATCTCTCATTTGAGACATTCTTTAACACGCATTCTTCAAACGCTATCAATTCGACAACTGCGTCTTATGGCCATTGAAAACACCGCCACAACCCTGATTCTGGTTGTGCTATTCCCAAGCCTGGAGAAAGGAGGAGGGCAACGCGTATCATCTATGGTTGAAACAGTGTCGATAAACATCAGTTAGCTAACAAAACGCTGGTTAATTAAAACGTTTCATTTTTACAATCATGGTAATGTCGAATTTAACGGATATCGGTGGCCACTAGATGTCACTGAACAATCAAAATGCTGTGCCCGTCGTAGACACCTTTAAAACGCTTGCTTTATATGCTATAAATTAAGAAACTGCACTTAATCGATATTAATAAAGAAACATATTGTAAGCTGTTTAATGCCATAAAAGCCTGAATCCAATCCAATCAATAATGATCAATTTGGTGAAGTTGAGTCGTAGAGTAAGTCGACGTTAACTGTGTTTGGCGATCACAAGATGCCGCTACACAACGGAAAAACTGGCTGCCATCTTTTGGTGCCAGTCGGAAGCTTGGGTAAAGGAGGAGGGGACGCAAAACATGTTATTTATAACAAAGCGTCGTCGAAGAAATTACAAAAGAGAGATCGACGTAATAGGCTTTGATTGCAACAAGATGCAGTTAAACAATCGATAATATTGGACACCTTTGAAACGCTTTCTTCCAAAGCTATAAATAAAGCCAAAACTTTAAATGCCATGTTAGTAACAAATAATGTGCAATTTTTATCATATAATATATATAAATTTCCGAATGAATGAATAATTACTTTGGTGGAAGTGAACTATGCAATACGTGGCCCTGGTTCATCAGGACCGCAGAGAAAAGACGGGTGTCAGCTTCAAGACAAAATCGCTCAAATTTTCGGTAGTCTTCAGAAAGGTACCGGAGGCGGATTAGCTTGCTTATTACTGACTGAAGTTGGCATCTATCATGTTGTCCCGCAAACCCCCACCATGCCGGGGCAGCACAGAGTAAACGAGCCACTGTTGTTGCACGTACTACATCATAAAGCTGCAGACTCTTGAGGCATTGGCTGCATTTATAGCTGCTACACAATGCATATTAAAGGTGTTTAATACAAACAATGTATTATGCATTAATTAGCGATATCTTGGGATTGGCGCACGATGGATTATCATAATATATTTGCGCATTTATTAGGCGACACTGCTTTGTGACAAAACATCAATCTTTGGATCTGAGCATTTGTAAGTGAAGGACTAACTCAAAATTACTACACGGTAACGTTCTCGAACTCGTACTCATTGCGATGCAAGGCAAGAACTCATCCAATCGGCTACACAGTGTGCCACAAATCCTAGGTCAAAATCAATCGATTCCCCCAACAGAAGCTGATCAGGCAGTGTCCCATCTGGCGGAGAGTGGTCTCTCCATGGGAATCTCCACCCGACCGTCTACCATTACACCTTTGTAGCGTAAGAAGATGCATACTTATTCGATATAGTTAGTCGCTACTTATAATAGCTCTATCATCGTAAGGCGCAAGTCATCGGTCAAAGGTCGCTTCAAGACAATCTGAAGTTGAAACCATAGTCTGTGAGAGAACCCAGGTCGAAAGCCATAGGTTGAAATTCCGTAGGTCGAAAGCCATGGGTACGTTAAACTCTATCCTACTATTAATTATTACTATTAATGTTACGGATTTATTAGGCGAAAATATATACAATTGCAGATATTTATCCGTTGTTTAGAACCATTTCTGGCCACCTAATGCCGGAAACGTCGAATTTACACTACCTATACCCAGGTATGCTGCATAGTCTAGCCATTAAATGCATTTTTGCTCCATTTATAGCATCGGAGGAATGCGTATTAAAGGTGTCTAATATGAACACTGTACCATTCATTGTTAAGCGACACCTTGCGGCTGTCAAAGCCAATAGCGTCAACTTTTAACTTATATTCTAATTAGATGTTAAACAAGATAATTAAATTTCCATACGTGCCTGTTTAACGACGCTGCGTCATAGGATAGTAGCATAGTAGTGGGGCGTGGTGGTGTAGAGAAATGTTCGGTGCCTTGCAGCCGGAGGGTTGCGGGTTCGAATCCACCTCAGGGGGTATATTCGGTGCCTTGCAGCCGGAGGGTTGCGGGTTCGAATCCACCTCAGGGGGTATATTCGGTGCCTTGCAGCCGGAGGGTTGCGGGTTCGAATCCACCTCAGGGGGGTATATTCGGTGCCTTGCAGCCGGAGGGTTGCGGGTTCGAATCCACCTCAAGGGGTATATTCGGTGCCTTGCAGCCGGAGTGTTGCGGGTTCGAATCACCTCAAGCCGCCGCGTAGGGACCCTGGGCAAGTCCTTCACTCGCAATTGCTCATGCGCTTCGGAGTGAAACTCCGATTCAGTGTCCGCGCTGTAGTCGGAAGCGCCTCTGAGTATAAATCTTGAAGGGGCGCTATATAAATATCTGAAATGAATAGTTCTAGTAGTTTCAGTAAAACGACACTGTGTGATGACAAAGATCATAAGCGTCGCCATCCTCCTTCATTCAGCCTTGGGACTGGCACTGACAGATTGCAATCAGTGGCGAGAGAATGGATCCACAGTTTAACGGCAGCTTATGACAACATAGGCCGTTTCCGCCGACAAAGATTGTTTTGGCATATTACAGCACAATCGGTGAGGGTACGCAGAATTTGTAGCATCGGAAGAATGCGTGTTAAAGCATAGAACGAGTATGCGCATATTACGAATATGAATATTAAAATGTTTAGAAACTGACGAATATTGACGAATATTAAAACTGGCCAACGAATATTAAGAATATAAATTTTTTAACTTTTTTAGTTGTTTTAATTCCTAATTCTTCAAAATTGGGGTAAAATTGTAAAAAACTCCGTTCAAAAATATGCACAAGAACAGGGGCCGATCATGCAACATTCACATTTTTGGCGCCCAAATTAGCGACAGCAGTATTCAACACAACACAACGATATGACTCGGCTCCCCCTATTCATTATCCCTCTGCAATAAGCGGATCATTTGAACGTGGAGCTGGAACATAAGACAGACAGACAAACAGAGATAGACTGAAAGTGTGTTTGTAGAGAGAGAGAGAGAGAGAGAGAGAGAGAGAGAGAGAGACAGACAGACAGACAGACAGACAGACAGACAGACAGACAGACAGACAGACAGACAGACAGACAGAGACAGAGACAGAGACAGAGAGACAGAGACAGACAGAGAGAGACAGAGAGAGACAGAGAGAGAGACAGAGAGAGACAGAGAGAGAGAGCAGAGACAGAGAGAGAGAGACAGAGAGAGAGAGAGAGAGAGAGAGAGAGAGAGAGAGAGAGAGAGAGAGAGAGAGACAGAGCACAGAGACAGAGACAGACAGAGACAGAGACAGAGACAGAGACAGAGACAGAGACAGAGACAGAGAGCAGAGACAGACAGGCAGCAGAGAGACAGACAGACAGACAGACAGACAGAGACAGAGACAGACAGACAGACAGAGACAGACAGACAGACAGACAGACAGACAGAGAGACACAGAGAGAGACAGAGACATCAGAGAGCAAGAGAGAGATGAGAGAGAGAGAGAGAGAGAGAGAGAGAGAGAGAGAGAGAGAGAGAGAGAGAGAGAGAGAGAGAGAGAGAGAGAGAGAGAGAGAGAGAGAGAGAGAGAGAGACTCTGAATCGGTTCATCTATATTTTGACCTTATAAGCCTAGGCGTGTAACATTACACAATGTTCAAACTTAAATTTATTGCCAGTTGTCTGAGGGCACTTTTGTGATAAGACTGTTCCCACCCGTAGTGGTGTCCTGGTATCAATATATATATATATATTTACTGCATGGCTGGCGGAAGAAACTCACGATGATGATGATGAATCACTATTAAAATTTAGCGCGCAAATGATACTTTTTTTATTAGTGTTACCAAAACCGTTGTGTATGTATGTATGTATGTTTGATCACTTGTTATAGCGCCCCTTCAAGATTTCTACTCAGAGGCGCTCCCGACTACAGCGCGGACACTGAATCGGAGTTTCACGCCGAAGCGCATGAGCAATTGTATTGTATTTGAACACTTGTTATAGCGCCTCTACCAGATTTCCCATTCAGAAGCGCTCCCGACTACTGCTGGACGTGTTCAAGTTTCTTTCACCATTACTCCTCTGTAACGTAAGAAGGTGCCATCATATCAAAAGTAGTTACTTATATTGCGCTATCGTCTTAAGGAACAAATCGTCGATTGAAAGAATACTACCATGCATTACGGATTAGACTGGATCATGATGTTGAAACGTAATGTCGATTATGATCGATTAGAAGCGAAGTGGGGACAGTTCTGGATGTTACATGTAGATGTCGTGAAACCCTTGACAAATCAGTGCTCTGCTAAGACACCTTTAATACGTCTTTCGTCGATAAATATGTCAGTCGCGTTTAATCACTTTGAAAGTGCCAGTCCCAAGCCTGGATAAAGGAGGAGGGCGACGTCAATGATCTTTGTTATCACACAGAGTCGTTAAAATGAGACGACTATTATCACCAGGTCAAAAACAATATTTGCCACAGACTGACATTTTACGGTGACATTGACGTCAACGGCCTTGGAATCACCAACTTTCAGCTAAACAATTATAAAAATTATCAAACATCGACACTACCCTCTCTGTGGTTGTGCCAGTCCGAATCCTGGAGAAAGGAGGAGGGCGACGCTAATCATGTTATAATACAGTGTCATTACACAGCAACTAAACAAACGATTATTAGACGCTGTCGGCAAACCATTTGGTATGCCAGCGGTTGATGCTTTGTGGCCTATAAACCAGGACTATTGAATTTACCTCAATGAATAGTTCACAGAGAAGTCTGGGAATGACACATTAAGAAACTGCCTTTATAATTTTAAAGGAGCTCTTATTTCTGACTAATGGTCCGTGTTCCGTGTAATCCTTTTAATCGCAGTTCCAGGGCGTTGCGATTTAACAGTTGCTCAGCAGGATGGCACGTGTTTGTCAAAACAGATGATTGGTTGGTGATAGAGTTGTATAAAAGACATCGAGGTATTTTCTAGTATTTTGACTCTTACTTTTATCGTATATTAACCGTAGACTGTCGGTCACTAGGTGTCGTTTTTCCTGTGTCTTTTTACTTAGAAGAATTTCTAAGTCTTTATTGAAATGGCGGTCACTGTGTGTAGGGACCTTGAACAGTATTAAATTAAAGTAAAAGTCCTACAATGTCTGTGTCTAATGCACAAGGCATTAACCGATGGTGCGCCAAAACCAATCCGTATTCAGAAGATCAGTCCTTCAATAGAAATTATAAATTGTCTGTTACGTTTATCGCCAGTTGCAAACGCAACTGAGTATTGGCTATAAGGATTGGCGCTACATAAATTATCCCAAGATATAAATAATAAATCCCTGTCGTCAAATGCTGAACATTCTTCAATATGGTGTCCGAAATGAGTTTAGGTCGACATCAGAGGTTCAGTGTGTCGTTAGATGGCGTTACACGTTTAGCAATTTCATGCCACATTAGACACCTTTAAAACGTTCTCGATAAAAATTATAAATTGTCAGTTAAGTTTTATTAGCAAAAAAAGAGATAACCCTAAACTTCTGAAATTAGTTGCACTTCAAATGATATCAGGATATAAACTAGAAACACTTATTTACACGGATGGATCAAAGGCAGACGAAGTTGTTACTGCAGCTTTTACAATTCCAAGTATAGATTTAGATAGAAAGTTTAGATTATGTAATGGATCCAGCATCTATGCAGCAGAGTTAACTGCAATAAAAGAAGCAGTAACATGGATACTAAACACTGAGAATAATAAGAACTGCCAATATGTAATATTATCCGACTCACTAAGTGTACTTACTTCTATTAAGAAAAATAAATCTGATTCACGACCCAATTTATTTAACGAACTGATGATGCAATTGAATAGATTGGAACCTAATCAAATAAAAATGGCATGGATTCCAAGCCATGTAGACATAAGTGGTAATGAAAGAGCAGATAAATTAGCAAAGGAAGCACTCAATTTAGATAATATTAATTCCACAAAATACTTAGAATCACAAGAGATGAATACTTTTATTAAAGACTATATAATAAATAAATGGCAAATAGAGTATAACGTTGAAAAGCAAGGGAACTTCTATAAAACCATATGCCCACTTGTTTCTACTAATATAAAATTTTCTGATCCATATAGGCATAAAGAAGTACAAATTAGTAGATTGAGACTAGGTGTTGCCATTACTAATAAAAAACTATTTCAAATGAAAAAGCACCCTAATGGGTTATGTGATACATGTGAGGTTACGGAAAGTATAGAACATATTCTATTGGAGTGTAAAAAGGAAAATATTTCAAATATTCTAAAAGATAAATGTAATAGTTATAAATCAGAATTTAATTTAAAATCTCTGCTTGATGTGGGATGTTTGCAGAGTGCAGTATATAATCTTGTTAAAATCATTAATAAAGGAAAAATACTATAATTATTGTCATAAATATTAGTATCAGATCAAATCTATTACAAACATATAGTTGAACACATTCCTTATGATTAAAATACCAATAAACACAAAATATGTGTGATTAATGGTCATTTCATTATTTCATTGCATTTTCTAATGATATTACATTGTTTCATAGGAAAATGTTTAATGAAATGTTTAATTAAGTATTCTGTCATGTAAATAATTGTTAACATGCATTCTTGTAAATAGATGTATGTTAAAATAAAATGTGTATATAATACATGTATATATATTACACATCTGTGCTGAATTTCTGTTTGCAAATAGCATTACATGTTATTTTAGAAAACTTAAAGAAGTACTGTTAATAACTTTGTAAACATATTTGAAAAGAGCTAAAATAGCCAAAAAAAGAGCTGATATAGCCAAAAAAGAGCTGATATAGCCAAAAAAGAGCTGAAATAGCCACCAAAAAAAGAAACAAAAAAAGAAAAAGGAAAAAAAAGAGGAAAAAAAAAGATGTTAAAAAAGAATTACAATAAAAAGAGCCAATGGGCGAAACATAACGGAGATACAATACTTTAATATGTATCAAATCAAATAATATGTATCTATCAAATATTGTTAATATTGTTAAAAAGATTGAGGAGAAAACAGTTATTAACATTATACGGAAATGAACTTAATCCGTCAGAAACTTTAAATACGTCTACATCTTATCAGAAACGGAATCAAAGCCAAGAAAAGAAAAAGAAAACTGTTGATAGAAATTATATGAAAATGAACTTAAATCGTCAGAAACTTTAAATACGTCAGCATCTTATCAGAAACGGAATCAAAGACGAGAAAGGAGAAAGAACATTTGTGAGAACATTACAAGAAAATGAACGGAAATACATCAACAACTTTAAAGACGTCAACAGCCTTTTTAGCTATAGGATGTCGTTAAATATTGGATTAATAATAAATCTGTTAAGTTCTATGGCCATCATTTACGTCAACTTTACTTTACAAGAAGAGGAGAACGCTTATCATATCCTTAAAACGCATTCCCTGAATTTATAGTATAGGAAGAATACGTTGTAAAGGTGTTTTAGACGAGCACTGCATTATCTCTTGTTTAGCGACATTTTGTGATTGGCGCGTGATGCATTATCATACAATATTTGTGCATTTATTAGGCGCCACTGTACAACGACCAAGCATCAATCGATGGCGCTGAGAAATCGTGAGTGATGGAAATGCAGAAAGGTGTCCCTACACAGTAACTGTCTCAGAGGAGGAGGCTCGAACCCGTACTCTTCGCGTCACAAGGTAAGCATTCATCCAATCGGTTACTGTGTCTCACAAATCCTATCGATTGATGTGTGATATTTTATAAATGATCAAATACAATGCAATACAGCTTCGCACTTCCCAGTAATCAAAGCTTCGGACTGGTATCACCCGATTCGAGGAACTTTCTCTCTTATTAATTTTATCGTCATTTTGTGGCCAACAAGGACCGTTAACGCCAACTACACACTCAAAAGCCAAGAGTCGATTCTCGAGAAAAACGCATTGACCGAATTTATAGCAGAGGAAGAATACGTTATAAAGGTGTTTAAGACGAGCACTGCATTATCTATTGCTTAGCGACATTGCGCGAATGGCGCGCGATGCATCATCATAATAGATGTGTTGGCCCTACATTTATTAGGTTCCACTGTAAAGCGACCAGGCGTCAATCGATGGCGCTAAGCAATCGTGTGTAATGGACATGCTAAAGGTCTCTAAAACAGCAACCGTCTAAATTGAGGAGTCTCGAACGCGTACTCTCGGCGTCACCACCAGGCAAGCATTCATCCAATCGTCTCTTCTGTGTCCCACAAATCTTAGGACAAATTCAATCGATCATTGAAACGGAAACTGATCTAGCAGTTGCGAATGATGGCAAATGTTGGAAGTGGTCTCTTGACGTCTACTACAACTATTGTCACAATTTACTACTACAAGCACTTCTACTATTGTCAGACACTGCGGCCGTTTGGTTAGAGCACTGGACTTGTAATGAGGAGAGTACGGGTTCGAGCCTCAACCCCTGAGACGGGAACTGTGTAGAGACCTTGAGCAATTCTTTCACAAACGATTGCTCAGCGCCATCGTTTGATGCTTGGTCGTTGGCGATTTAAAAATGCACAGATATATTATGATCATCCGTCGCGCGCCAAGTCCAAGATGTCGCTAAGGCATGGATAATTCAATGGTAGTCTTAGACACCTTTAACAGGCATTTTTCCGAAACTATAAATAGAGCCAAGGCGGAGACCATTAGCCCCATGCTCGAAAAGTAACATCGAAGAGAACGGCCCTTGGCGGCCATAAAAAAGTGATAAACAAAAGGAAACTGCTCTACCATCGTGTAATGCCAGTCCGAAGACTGGATTATTAAGGAGGGCGACGCTATTCATGACGCTATATCGTTAAAATAAGCTACCGTTACGAATGAAAATAATATCTAATAATACCGATAGGACATAACGTAATAGGCTTTGACCGCGAAAATCGACAGCACACCTAGTCTTAGAAACCCATTAAAAGAATTCGTCCGATGCTATAAAATTAGTTTATTTTACCAGTGACAGTCAAAAACCGGGATGAAAAAGGAGGGCGACGCTACTGATCATTGTTATCACACAGTGTCGTTAAACTGAAACTACTAATGCTACCCGATGTATGCTGCAAAATGTCCAGTAGGTTAGATCGTATCGTATCGTATCGTATTTAAATATTTATAAAGCGCCTCTCGTAGGGTGAACCGTTCAGAAGCGCTCCCAGTGCGTTAAGCCCCGCGAAAATAAACAGGTTTTGAGAAAAGCGAAGGAAAAAGAGAGACTGCCAGAGAGAATTTTAGAGCGAACAGAAGGAGAAAGAGCATTCCAAAGAGAGGGACCAATTGAAGTAAAGGAACGAGCCTGAGCCATAGCAGTTCTACTACGGGGAACCAAGAGGTCAAGTCTATTGCAGGAGCGAAGTGGACGATGGGAGGAAGCTGAAAGAGGCCGAAGTAGGACGCCAACCAGATATTTCGGGGCAAGACCCCTCTGAGCCTTGAAGATCAGAGAGAGGATTTTAAATTGTATGCGAGCATGCAGAGGGAGCCAATGAAGTTCGTGAAACATAAAGGTAGAGATGTGAGAGTACCGGGAAGGCGGGCTATCAGTCTAGCAGCTGTGTTGAGGACCGACTGAAGAGGAGAGAGACGAACCTTAGGAAGACCAACAAGAAGTGAATTGCAGTAGTCAATCCGAGAAAATACAAAAGCATGAACTAAAGTTGTGAATATGGAGGAGGAAACAGAACGACGAATGACCCTGAGACGCCTTAAGTGAAAATAGGAGGAGCGTGTGAGATTAGAGATGTGCTCGGTAAAGGTAAGTGAACTATCAAGGATAACACCCAGATCACGTACACTTGACGAGAAAGAGATGAGTGGGAACTTTTCAGAGAGGAGAGCAAAATCAAGTTTATGGAGCTGCTGAGGGGTACCAAGCCAGATGAATTGAGTCTTAGAAGCATTAAGGGAGAGGCGATTAGATGACATCCAAGAGTGGAGATGATTAGAGAGAGATTGAATACTCCCGACCAAAAGCAACTGCGATGACGAAGGACCATGAACAAATGCTTGCACATAATCAGCAAAGAGATGACCAGCAGCATCACAAATCGGAAAAAGAGAGGAGATGTCAGCCGTATATAAAATAAATAAGAGAGGGCCGAGAACGGAGCCTTGAGGGACACCCAGTTTAACGTGGAACCATTTGGTTCTCGAGTCACCAGTAACAATCATTTGGGTTCGTTCAGATAGGTATGAGCGAAACAAAGAAAGAGGGAGGCCCTTAAGCCCATAAGAGGTCTCAAGACGCTGAAGAAGAATCTCATGATCAACCATATAGAAAGCTGCTGAGACATCATAGAGAGCCAGAAGAGTCAGTTCAGACCTATCAACAGCAGAATAGATTTCAGAAAGTAGGGAAAGGAGGGCAGTCTCGGTGGAATGGTTAGCCCTAAAGCCAGACTGATTAGTTGGAAGAAGACCAGATTGCTCAAGATAAGGGAGAAACTGGAGAGAGACAAGACGTTATAATTATAGACTCACATAATTATAGGAAACATACACATTATACAAGTACACATTATATACACGCACATACAGACATGCATGCATACAGACATATAAAAATACGCAAATACATACCTACATACACACATAGATACATACATGTATACCTCGAACACGTGACCAATATTTAATTAAAACTACCTATAGCTATAGAATCTCCTTCTTACGCACTCAAGGCGTGTTATTCTCTCATTGCAAGCTGGATCCATTTCTATTATTTGCTACAAATTCCACTAAGTCTAACGTCGAGGGGGGAAACGAACCCTAGTGAACAGACAATCGGAAGAGCCTGTACCGTTAAAATGCGATAAAGACAGGAGTCGAAATATTAGGGAATGCCTTGGTTGTCTTTCACACAACTCCATCACCAACAACCTGTTTTCACAAGCAAGTGCCATTCTCTAGAGCAACTGCTAAATAGTTGAACCCTGCAAAGTTCTGCTATTCAAAGCGTATAACGAATAATTAGAGTAAGAAATCATAATTATGCTACACAATTATTTTGGAGGCTGCTTCGTAACAAGCCAATTCCTGTTATATAGCCTACGCGAACTCATGCAATATTTCGTGTTGTAAGTAACTTCTATAGAGCCTGTGTCTAAATCACACAGATCAACCGATATCGCACCAAAACCAAATCGCATTATAGGGGTCAACATCCAGAAGATCAGTCCACTACGACAGAGTCAGCCTTTGGTGGATAAGCAATAATTATGACATTGAGCTGTTTAGGCTTATTATGCCAAACGAACTGTGAAAACAATTCGTATTAAAGGTGTCTGAGGATAGGAAAACATTATCGAGGATTTCATTTTGATAACTGTTCAGAATAATTGCTGTCGACATCAACGGCCTTTGTTGCCAAAAGATGTCGTTAAATTCTTAAGTTGACAATGAAATGACATTTATAGCTACTGAGCAGAACGAACAGATACAGCGAGGGAGTTAATCACTTGAATATCGCGGCTTTAACGTAATCTGGAATAGTTTTCCAGTATTAGCAAAACAATTCGATGGGTTGTTGTAAACGTACTATCCATTGTTTCAGTCGACCTTAGGATTTCAACCATCCGTCACTCACTCTTTACTCACGCGGTCAATACTCTCGTCAATGCATTGATCTGTACTAGGGTTGACATCGTCAACTCCATCTTTGCTGGTCTCTTTTCACTAAGCCTCTCCAAGCTTTATTCAATTCTTAACGCCTCCGCCCGCCTTATTTGTGGTCTCCCAAAGTATTCTCGCATATCTACCTTCATTCGGGGAAATCTTCACTGGCTTCCTGTGCCCCGGCGCCTTCAATTCAAAATTCTCACACTTATGCGCAACTCTCTGCTCGTGGTAGCTCCTTCATACCTTCAGGCCTTATGCACATCAGTTTCTACACTCCCTGGTCGCTCTGCTCTAATCTTTGCCGGTATCACGAAATAGAGTATCCGTCCTAAGACGGCGGATGTATGAATTTATCCCCCCGGATGGAATAAACCGGTTTAGAGTATCCGGAGGGATAAACCATTCTATCCCACATCGTCATACGCGTCACGATAACCTCGACGAAATTCCAGTCAAAATAACGAAACACGAAGTAAATTGATTCCAGGTCGACTTACAACTAAATATACAGAATTTAAAAATGTTATGTGTACAATAAATTCAAACAGTACGACTGAATACACTTAGAAGCCGCCAAAATGCAAACTAAACCGAATACTCCATTTTTCGCTAACGGGGATACTCATGTATGGAGGAAATTCTATTTCGTGACACCGGCAAGGTCCGTTGACATCGACAGATAAATAGCGTCGCCCTCCTTAATAATCCAGACTTCGGACTGGCACCACCCAATGTTGCGCAGGCTTCCTTTTTTTCTCACCATTTCGTGACCGTCAATGGCCATTCACGTCGACCTTACTATTATAACGGTTGTGTAGAAATTACCTAGCGATCTTTATTTACTCCAAGATTTAACGTCGTCATATGACATCAAAGGCCGTTGACGACAATGTAAACATATACAGTGCAGTGAAAATGAATTCATAGCGTCCAAAAGACACCATTTAAGACTGTCCAAACATAACCTTAACATGGCATTAATGTTCATTGTTAACGACATAACAAAAAATATTGTTCATAACGTCTTTGATACATGCACTGTGTTATCGTATGCGAATTCAACAATAATATTATGTAGTATCAAGAAAAGTTTCTTAAAATTAATTCTTAATCACCATTCCTAATGTACATTTACTCCGTAATCTATTTATTTCAATAACAATAATTATTATATATTTTACAAATTTATAAGACACAAAATTTTATTATGACGCTCTTATTCCACTTCTGAATTTTCAAGAAGTTCTCAATCAGTAAAAATCAAGTATTATTATAGAAATATATTCAAACATTGAATATGTCAATTCTTTATAATTTATCATGCTACTGCGTTGATAATAAAAGAGAACCGAAAAATCACCAGAGATTTTCAATCTATTACAGTTCATTTGATTAATATAGCTTGAATGATGTTTGTTACAAATGTAAGTAAGACATGAAATTTATAATTTTTTGGTACATTTACGGAAGTATTTGATCATTTCAATAACACAATACTATCATAATATATGCAAATATTTATAACAGGACTCTAACATATCCACATCACGTATTTTGTTATAGCATATCCAGCAAAAGTTTACAAACTGAGCATTATCATAGATCAAATACCATAAAAAAACATCACGTCATATTTATATTATGATTATGACATCAGATGTTATCAAACAAACACTTAGCATCAGTTTTAACATACAAGTGTAAAAGTGAAATTTTTTTATTACAGATTTCAGCATATTTGACAACGGTATTCTGAAATGAGAATCATAATCTCCTTTGTCTAAAATTTTTTAAACTTTGAGGACAATTTATAATGTTATCAACCGGAACATGAGATTCTTGACACATATAATCAATGAGAAAATTTAACAATATTACAGAAAGAGTAACACACATTAAAAAATAAAACAAGACTTTCCTAGCCTATACCATAATGCATAATTAATTAACTGATTTCATACACAAATGAAACTCTTGCAAGAGCTTACAAATGATAACATTTACAAAACTTTTCCTTTATAAATAAGACTTATAAGCCTATAAACCTCACTTTGTATGCAACCTATATCAAGCAAATTCTTAATGTTAAAATCTACTTTATATAAGACACATAGATCTCTTAATATGTTAGAAATATTTTCTTTTCTACAAATTAATAATAAATGGTTTATGTTTTCTGTGACTTTACATAAATTACAAAGACCACTTTCAAGCTTCTTCATAAGAAGAAGTCTTTCATTTAGATTTACTTTTCCTAATCTTAATCTTGAAATCTGAACCTCCTTCTTTCTATTAAAGTCAACAAATTTGATGTTTGTGTCAAATTTGTTGACTTTAATAGAAAGAAGGAGGTTACCTAGCGATTGTCTAATTTATAGCCTCAGAGTATAAGTGTTAAAGGTGTATAAGTTGAGTATTGTATAATTTATTTATTTTTATTTATTTGAATCAATGTACAGCAAGAACTCAAAAGAAGAAACATAACATACATTAAAACAATGTTCAGAAATGATAATTAATTAGACGAGTTAATGTGTATTGTATAAACAGTGAAATGATAAGATACATCAGTTCATAAACGATAAAAATAACAACTAATGAGGAGAAGAAGCACAAAGTGCTTATCGAGTCATCCCCATGGATAGGTAGGAAAACTAGATGGGTAGGGTGTGTACTAGAACCAAAAAAGGAAAGACTACATCAGGAAAAGGAACACTAGAAGTCAACAATATTAGTTTCGAGTAAAGTAGGATAATTTAGGAGTACTGCAATAGATGATACAATAATTGCTTAGCGACATCTGGGGATTGGCGCGCGATGGATAGTCATAATATATTTGGCATTTATTAAGCGCCACCATCTAATGACGAAGCATCAATCGATGGCGCTGAACATTCGTGAGTTAAGTACTTGCTCAAGGCACCTACACGGTAACTATCTCAGAGGAGGAGACTAGAAATTGCTTTGTTCTCATAAATTCCTCTTCACCATCCTCTTCTCTTTCCTCTTCTTCTACTTCTTCCTCCTCTCTCTCCTCCTCGCTCTTCACTCTCACCATCTCCTCTCTCCTCTTTATATTCATCTTCCCATTTATCTTTCTACTCCTCCTCCTCCTCCTCCATTTCCTCCGCCTCTCTCCTCCTTCTTTTCGTTATCATTCTCTCCTCCTCCAATCCTCCTCTCTTTCATATAATTTTCCTCCGCCTTTTTCTCCGCCACTCCTCCTTATCATGTTCCTCCTTTTCCTTCGCCCCTCCTCCTCCTCCTCCCTCTCCTCTTCCTTATAATTTTCTCCGCTTTTCTACCTTACGCTCTATCTAATCGGCTACCGAGTCCTGCAATGATGATAATGATGATGATGATTGCGATGATGAGGATCTGACCATAAAAAGATAGATTGATTGACTGATTGATTGATAATTATTTATAGTGGGCCTACTTTACATGGAACAATAGCTTAAATAAATCTTCTATTTTATATGCAAGTGACATTGAGGAACTTCGCATTGTCACGCTGTATTGGACAGTGTAATGTACTTGCTAGGATAATACATCAGGATGATTTGCTGTGTGTGGAACATAGTTGTCTGTTCTCGAATTGACTATTGTAATTCTCTCCCTGTTGGTTTACCGAAGGTTCGTCTATCTCCTCAGTCTGTACTGAATGCTGCTGCCAGACTTATAGCTCACCTCCCTCGATTCTCTCACATTTCCACATTTTATGGCTGAACAACTTTATTGGCGTCCTCTCCCTCTGCGCATCCAATTTAAAGTTCTCATTCTCATGCTCAAATCTCAACTGGGTCTTGCTCCAAAATATCTTTGTCACCAAAAATTTCCGCAATTACGTGTACAGTACTATCTAGCGATCAAACGCATTTTGCCAAATTTATAGCGTTTGTAGGATTGTTTAAAAGGTGTCTAAGTAGAACACTAAATAAATTAATTGTTAAGCGACAGCTTATGGCCGCTAAGGACTGTTATCGTCATACTTACTCTTTGGGTATTGTATTGTATTGTATTTGAACACTTGTTATAGCGCCCCTACCAGATTTCCCATTCAGAGGCGCTCCCGACTACTGCTGTAGTCGGAGTTTCACGCCGAAGCGCATGAGCAATTGCGAGTGAAGGACTTGCCTAGGGTCCCTACGCGGCGACTTTGAGGTGGATTCGAACCCGCAACCCTCCAGCTGCAAGGCACCGAACATACCCCAAACCACTGCGCCCCAGTATATTGTGTTGTGTTGTGTGTTGTATTGTACTCCACGTTTATAACGCGTACCGAGCCACCCGCAGTAAAGATCCGAGAAATTAATCTCTGATAAACCGACCCGACCGGGAAGCGAACCCGGGGCGCCGTCGTGACGAGCGGGCACTAACCCACTCGGCCACTCAGGATCCCTATATTACCTGCCTATTGATTTTGTTTTGACTGAGCGCCAGTGAATAAGGTCGATCCACAACGGAATTTGTTAGGGCGCAGTATAAATCTTTTAAATTAAGATTGACCACCACTACCCTGGAAACTGTGTGATGTCTCTGAACATTAGATGATGCTTTGGTTTCATTAGACATCTTTTAAATGCTTTCAATCGACGAAATAAATTAATGAACTGCGATTTATGGATTATTTATTACCATTAGTTTCATCCATTGTATTATGCTAACTGAACGTGATATTCGCAGTGAAAGTAAAAGCAGAAGAGCGGTTCTGTATTATGCCAAACTTCTGCAACAATCAAGCAATTGCGTTCCTCTGTTCTGGAGCCTTGGGACTGGCACTACAACTGTTCATAATAATTTCTGTCAACGTCAACGGTCTTTGTTGTCATAAGATGTCATTAAACTCTCGATCCATTCATTATAATCTTTACTGGTTCGAAATGCTTGTAAGGTGAAATTAATTGAAAGGTTCTTGTAGCCAAGCATATAACCGTCAAAAAGCATTTAACCACCTTTGATGCCATAAGACGTCGTTTGACTCGTAATGTTAATTTATTAATTAAATTAATTAAATCCCGTTAATTCAATCGACAGATCCTTCGCATTGCTCTCTTAACACACGGTGGATATCAACGGTCCCAGAGAGGTCGCAAGATAGTGCTAAAACTAATAATGAGTTAATGTAGACACACTAAACGCTTGTCTCATGTCTCGTTGAGTTTGACTGAACCTATTCACCTTAACTGCCTAATAGACTCTCTTTTGATGGAGTACCTGTGACTCAGGAACGGCGTTTAACTATGTTCAGTTAATAAAAAATAATTTAGTTAACTTAAATTTTTAACAAAACATAATTTAGTTAGGCCTACTTTAATTTAATTTCAGCGTTTTCGGTGTTTTTTTTAATTTCATATTTTAAAAATAAGAGTCTCAAATTTAACCCTTCTGAACCCTTGCAATGTCTCCATAATTGTTCTCAGTAATTGTTAAGTTCCGGAACCGTTCTTCTAGAAAAATCATTTGAAACAACTTCTATCACGATTTTGCTAGAGTTTACTGTTTTATGCAAATTCTTGACAGTTGGAGAATTTTAGTCTTTGTAGCTGCATATTACGACTTTGTACTTATCAGAAAAATAGTGCAGTAATAATATTTATAATGTAAAATTTGTAAACCCGTCCAAACCCGGGTTTTTATGGCCGTCAAACCCGAAACCCGGGTTTGGAAAAAAGGCCTCGGGTTTGCATTCCCTAATTGTTTTGTAAACCTTTGTGGGCGCCATGTCCGTTGACGTCGATCTCACTTTAGAGTGAAAAGGATCTTTAAGAAGAACGATGGAAGTAACGCAACTGTTGAATTTATGGTTCAAAGTACGGCTTATTAAAGGTGTCTAAAGAGTATAGCATAATCAGTGGTTTAGCGCCATCAAGCGACCTGCTGAGCAGATCAGGTCGACCTTATCTATCCAAAGTTTTAGTCGAATAATAGAGGGTCATTACCTTTGTGAAATTAGAAAAAGGAGTTGCATAAGTGGCGGTTAAATTCACTAGAAAATTAATTTAAAAAATCAATTTCCGAAAATTTACGTTTCTTTGCTCAGGGCTCCAGAGTTAGCGGTGTTTACGTACAGGAAAACAGGGTTCAAAGAGTTAACCCTTCAAAAACACAATTCCTCTGTTGGCCTCCGCGAGCAAGTAAACAAACTAGCCTATCTTCCCGACCTTTGTCTGACAGACCTCACTTCTCCCATACCTTACTATTCTTCTGTTCGTAATCTTGGAATCATCATCGACAAGAACCTTAGCTTTTCCGATCCTATCGATCATATCACCGATCATATCTCGCACTTGTTATATCAGAGGTCTATCGTCATCTAGCGACCTGCTGAGCCGTTGTAGGCGATCTACCTTTCATGTTCAGTGCCTTGATGATGTTACAAAAAGGAGTTGACTAAAATAATTATCTGAATATTTCTTCCCTGAAGTCAACGGAGACATAACATGCCTATATCCCAACGTACACATATTTACATACGCAAATACATACAAACATGCAAATATATATACTGTACATACACACACATACATACAGACATATTATGCTTATATACATAATTATATACAATTAAACATACACACACACATACGTACGTAGATTCATATGCAAATATAATATGCACACAAAAACATACGCATACATGCACACATACATGCACACATACATGCACACATACATGCACACACGCTAATACTACTATTGTTAATTGTTGTGAATGTTAATCATATAAATGATATGACGGCGTCGTTAAAAATGATATTAAGTAAGTCGTCGTCGAATTTCTTTGTTGTCGCCGAATTAATTAATGAACTGTAATATGCCAAAAACTAATCTTTGTCGGCGGCAACGGCCTGTGTTGTCATAAGCTGCCGTTAAACTGTGGATCCAATCCAATCCAAGTCGTCGAATTTTTGCGACTTAAATCATTGTAGGGTGAACTCAAATCGAAAGGTTCTGTTAGCCAGCCGTAACAGTTGAACACTGTTTCTACTAATCGTTATTTCGAAATTACTTCTGCGCCACTTGGAAGCTAAGCGCAGGGCACCAGCTTATTCACGAGCGCTGCGTCCTTTCAGAGGAGTTGTTCAAGAAAATCAGATCTGTTGTTTCATATATTGACCACTGTGACGGGAACTAGTCATCTTATCTGCCAATAGATTAGTTAATGTCCTGATACACATAATATTATTGAGATGGGTTAATGGATCTTCCACAAGTAGCCAGTGACATTCCCTAACTGGCACTGCCAGACCCAGACTAAGGTCGACGTTAACGGTCCTAGACGGCTTCGAGTTTGTCTTAAACTCCTTTGAAACGTTTGCTTCCTACAGATGCTATTAATTCAGCAACTGCGTTTAATCGACTAATACTCACTCGGAGCGCTGTTCGAGGAACTGCCTCAGAAGTTTACTCGACGGCGTGGATGTCCGATGCGTACGCCTTGACGTGGCGAGGGGGCTTCAGCCGATCCTCATTTTATTTTCTTCACGAAAGATCACGGAGTGAACATAGTCTACTTGGCGATGGGGGTCACGTCCTGTGTAAATTTCAAATGGGGGGCATGGCCGGATTGCCCCCTGGATCCGCCCCTGGGCCAGAGATCGATATTTTATAAACTATGAGCTCCAATGTTACACGAATCCTTATTTGAACATAAAGCCCATGCAAATAATATCGCACACTGGTTAAAAGGTGAATATTATTAGTTCCCGTGATCTTCTCACTGGGGGTAGTGTACTAGCTATAGCTGCGTTTGCAGATCCTGCCATGGCGGAGATTTGAACTCCTGACCTGTCGGTTGACAGTCCGGAATTCTAACCACTCCACCATAGCTCACCCCGCTTACAAGATATAACCGATGTTCATACAATTCCAACATATCCAAAACAATTCTCACGGTTGATAGTCGAGCCGTAATATGCCAAAAATAATTTCTGTCGACGGCAACGGCCTTTGTTCTCATAAGCTGCCGTTAACCAATAGACCATAGCACACCCCAGTTGCTGGTTAAAACGTAGAGTCGATGTTGATACACTAAAATCCGATGGCACCCAACTGGATTGCTTTGGAGGATAGTATCCATTGTTTAGTTAATCGTTGACGTCTCATCGATATTTTACATTCAGCATAACGAACTGGGTTTAGGATCTACCGTTGTAGTAGTATCAGTTTAGCGACTCTGTGTGATAACAAAGGTTGTTATCGTCGCCCTCCTCCTTTATCCAGCATTGGCACTGGCACTGTCAGAGTACGTACAGTGGCGGAGTTGATCTATCGTTGTATAATTATATAATCCTGATTTACACACAGCGCATAAAAACAAAGACCGTTGCCGTCGACATAAATTATTTTGGCGTTTTACATTATCTAATTCTATCATTGTGTGTGTCCACAGTTTAACGGCAGCTTATGACAACATAGGCCGTTTCCGCCGACAAAGATTAGTTTTGGTATATTACAGCTCTTATTTATCATTGTAACGCAGCTGATGAATGTATACGGTAAATCAAAGGCGTTTTAAAGGTGTCTAAAGAGTGCATTACATAATCAGGATTTAACGTCACCTATCGACCCACTGAACCGTTGAAGTCGACCTATTTCTCGTGTTCAGTGCCTTTGTGAGATTCTAAAGAGGAGCTGCATAAATGGCGGATGAATTTTCTAACTTAAGATTTCTTATGCAAAGACAGTGGAGACACATAAATACATACACACATACCTACATAAAAACACAGACATACATGCATACATAAAGGCATAGATACACTCATGCATGGGGAAATAAAATTATTCATACTTAGAACAAGCATAGTTTTTACATACACACATACATGCTAGACAATTAATCATACAGTGCTCGTCTTAAACACCTGTGACAAGCATTTTTCCTCTGCTATAAATATTGCAACTTCGTTTTATCGCTAGGGTCGGCGAACTCCCGGCGGTATCAGGTAGGTCGACGTTAACGGTCCTTGGCGACACCAAAAGATGACAATCATCGGAAAAAACTGCCTACCATCTCTTGGTGCTAGTCCGAAGGCTAGAATAAAGGAGGAGGGCGACGCCGATAACTTACGCTGTGACACAGAGTCGTTAAACTACGTAGGCCTATACATATATGAAACTCTCGGTCATTGCCATTATCTTCGGGTGATGCCAGTCTAAATAGCCTGGACCAAGGAGGGCGACGTTGATTATCTCTCTAATGACGCAGCGTCGTTAAACAGGAACTAAGCAATCGATGGAAATATATTGAATTAGAATAATAAGTTAAAGGTCGAAGTATCATGGCCTTGGCGGCCACAAGATGTGGCTTAACAATAATAGAGCAACGGATTAGCTTGAATCGCCAATGACGTCCGCGACTGTGACTAAGCTCGTGAAAGAGACTTAATAACGGTTTTATCTATGGTTTGAAGGGCTTGCGGGCGCTGTAGCTATCTGTCTCCTCAGGTTTTGACCCGATTCTCACCTTTTTTACCTGCCTATCGATTTTGTTTTGACTGAGCTCCGTTGAATAATCTCGTTCTCGCCACTTTGCTGGTTTGGGCGCTTAATAAATCTCGAGATGACGTTTATTCTGGAAAGGTAAATTTGGCGTCAATGGTTGTCACCAACTCTTTTCTTTCTTAGTTGTGACCTACCTCAAGAACTTTCCTTATCTCTACATATAAATTGCTCAACGTCTTCTAACTGTTTAAGAATTAAATTGACACAGTTCTTTGAATGTTTCTTTCTTTCTTCAAACACAGTTTAATAACAACAACTCAACTCTTGCCTTAAAACAACTGTACTACACTGTATTGTTCAAATTTACTGTCATCAGCAGTTTCTAAGTTTTGCGCGCTAACTTCACGTGTAAAGAGAATCTACCGTCAGCCAATGTTTAGGCTACTTTAGGCCAAGCGCCCACGAGCCGACAGCGCAACTAAGGCCTAAGACTAAAACGCTTAACAATCGATACACATTATATATATATATCAACCTAAAGAACACCTGTGCTCATTATATATGCAAAACACTTGTTCACATTACCTCCTTCCCTTTCTTTGGATTGAGCAAATTAAACTTAAAAATTTGCAAAATCATCATGTACTAAAATACGCAATAAACTTAATACTATATAATACAGTAAAATAAACAATCTTATAATCTAGATAAACAATCTGCTACAACATTTAATCGTCCTTTCTTATAATTAACTTCTACATCAAAAGTTTGCAGTGCTAAAGCCCAACGCACCAATTTAGCAGACTTAGACATAGATTCAGTCAGATAAGTTAAAGGATTGTGATCGGTAAAGATGTGAACTTTAGATCCAATGATTATCTCTTTTAACTTATTTAGAGCCCAAACAATAGCATAGGCTTCTTTCTCCACAGTTGCCCATCTCTTCTGGGTGTCAGTCAACTTCTGACTTATAAATGACACAGGGCGCTCTATTCCCTTATCATCCATCTGCGTTAAAACTGCTCCTACTGCAAAATCACTGCTATCACAGTACAAATTAAAAGGTTTTCCAACATCAAAAACATATAAAACAACTTTAGAGCGTACGGCATCTTTAAGTAAATTAAATGCCTGTTGATGTCTATCAGTCCAATCAATCTTATCTGGAACATGTTTGCTTGTCAAATCAGATAGAGGCTTCGCACATCTGTCGCAGTTAATGATTTCAACAGAAAAACTGTAGGCCATAGTAACCAAAAATCGACAGCACATAAACTTAACTTGTGACCTGCTTTCAGATATCTGGCTCGATTGGTCCTACACAATCCATTGTAATTCTTCTAAACGCCACATCTTCTCTTGGAATTGGAGTGATAGGAACCCTGTCCATCACCAAACTTCTTGCCTTTAACTGACATTTCTCACATGATTTGCAAAATTTCACTATATCTCTTCTCATCTTTGGCCAGGTAAAAGACAACTTTATTCGTTCTCTAGTTTTCTCTTCTCCAAGATGTCCTCCAAATACTGATTCGTGAGCCAACTCCATCACTTTCATTCGTCGCTCTTTTGGTAACACCAATTGATATATCGTTTGCTCTAATATTCGATATCTCTTGTACAGTAAGCCATTTACCACGCAGAATTCAGATTCTTTATCTGGCGCTAAATTCCACCATGCTTTCAATGATTCATCTTGTCTCTGCTGTTCTTCGAATTTCTTTGCGTCTGCAATCTGCATCTGTTGTTCTTCGTCTTTCTCATTTTCTTCAAACAAATCTGCTATCTCCACATCACATTCATTATCCTCTTTCGTTTCATTTAGATTACCATTCTTGCATGCAGCCATCTCTTGTTCACTCATCTCTGCTGTTATACCGTCTTGTATTAAACTTTGTTGATCATCGCTTTCGTTTTCCTCTTCACTTGAACTTTCAGTTTCACTTTCCTCTTCGACTTCTACCACTTTCTTTCGCTGACTCTGCAATCTCGTCGTTACATTCGCTTGAACATCTCCTTGTATCATTTTCACTTGTGGCACGGCTTTAAGTTCTGCAATGATTTCTGGATGCAACAAGAATCTTTCTGTGCTTCCCATTTTCGCAATACTAGCACACATCAATGTTACATAAGGTGTAAGTGAACATTTGACTTTATGCGGAATTACCTCTTCTTCCACATCGTTACAACACAGCCTTACATCAACTTTCACTAGCTTTGCAGGAATGGCATCTCCTGCCACGCATTGTAAATTTACTTTTCCAATCTGCTCCACCTTCATGCCTTCCAGTAATTCTTCACTAATCACCGGAACCTCTGCTCCAGAATCAATCAGTGCTTTTACTTTCACTGGTTCTTTTCCTGCTGTTCCACGAATTTCTACCTCGACGTACTGTAATAACACTTTCTTTAATGTTGTACTTTCATCTTTTCCAGCCATTTCTTTCTGCATTCCATTGTGCAATAGAATTTCTTTCTGAATATCAGGTGAAAGGTGACATTTCATCACTGACTTTACTTCAGTTTCATTATTCTGATGTTCTGTGGCTTGACTTTCAGAATTACCAACCACTTGAATTCGATTCACCCTCGAATTTTCTTGTTTTCCATAATTTGAGGCTGTAACAGGAACTGGACAGAATTTCATCAAATGCCTGTCTGATCCGCAGTTGTGACAACGTTTCACCACTGCACCTCGTTGTTCGAAGCTTTCTTTTCTTTTATATGGAGTAAACGATGCATTGCCTTCTCTCGCGACAAACCTTGGTGGTGACTTGTTATATACCGGACGTTGTCTGGCCATCATCGACTCTTTATTCTCGTGAACTACCGGATAATTTGGTTTCACTTCTGTACTTCTGAACTGATTTCCTGTTTCTTGATTACTCTTCCAATGAAAACCAAAATTTGGAGTGAACTGTTGATTTCTTTTTACATTGGGTACAAAACCAAAACTTGTCTTATTCGGAATTGCCAAACCAATTCTATTATTCACATGAATGTCCGCTAGGTCTGCCACAACACTAGCTTCGTAACAATCAGTTCCTTCCTTCGACAACACAAACTGTAGTGGACCTGGTGGTAGTGATTCTTTCAACTTATCCGCCACTAACAAATCAAACAGCTTCTCAAAATTCTTTTCCACTTTGCGACTTTTCACATAATAGTTCAGCAAGTTCTTCAGCCTAGCTGTAAACATTGTATACGTTTCTTCAGCTGTCTTCTTCGCATCAATAAACTTCGATCTGTACTCTCTCGGTGTCAACTTGAATTCTTTTAACAAGTGCTGTTTCACGATCTCATAATCATCTAAATCAGCGAATGACAATCTGTTTAGAACAGTTCTAGCTTTCGGAGTCATCAATGGCAATAGTAACTTCACCCAGAATTGTTCTTGCACGTTGAAACTACGAAACGCATTCTCAACCGTTTCGAAATATAATGGCACCTCCATCATATCGTCTGGCATTTTAGGTAACACGTGTTTCATGGCATCACCAATTTTCTTTATTTTCGAAACCATCGTTTCACTTTCTTCCTGTTTCCTTTTCTGTTCTTCTCGTTCTTCTTGCCTTCTTTGTTCTTGTGCTTCTCTATTTTGCTTCTCCTCTTTGAGTTGTGCTTCTTTTAATGCTATTTTTTGTTGTTCCAACTTTAAACGTTCTTGTCTTTCCGCTTCCGCCTTCTCCATGCTTTCTTTCTGTAATTTCAGTTCTTCTTGTCTAACCTCTTCTGCTCGCTCCAACTCTGAAATTCGTACTTTTTCCTTTTCTTCTTCACGTAATCTCTTCTCTTCAATCTGTTGCTGACGTATCTCTTCGTCACTTTTCCGCGCCCTTTCAAATTCAATCATCTGCTCTAATCTTCTCCTTTCAGCATCTTCTCTATCTCTTCTCAATTGCTCTAATTGAATCTCAAATTGCTGCTTTTGCAACTCAAGTTCTGCCACACGAACTTGCTCTGCTTTCTCTTCTTTCTCTCTCTGAAGACGTTCTGCCTTCTCTTCTTTCTCTCTCTGAAGACGTAATTCTTCCTGTCTTGCATTCTCTGCTTTCTCTTCTTTCTCTCTCTGAAGACGTAATTCTTCCTGTCTTGCATTCTCTGCTTTCTCTTCTTTCTCTCTTTGAAGACGTTCTGCCTTCTCTTCTTTCTCTCTCTGAAGACGTTCTGCCTTCTCTTCTTTCTCTCTCTGAAGACGTAATTCTTCCTGTCGTACATTTTCTGCTTTCTCTTCTTTCTCTCTTTGAAGACGTAATTCTTCCTGTCGCATTTCTTTCTCTTCTTGTCTTGTCATCATCATCCATTGCATCATCATCTCCATAGACATAGGTCCAGGTGGTTTCTCAATAACCTTTTCCACAGCACCACCGACAGCACCTTCTTCTTCTGCTTCTTCTTTAAGCCAGACTTCAGCTAACGCTTCTAACATGTCCTCACGTGACATATCTTTCAGTTTCTCTTCTTCAAAACCAGCCTTTAACAAGCGCTGCTTTAATCTTTCAGAAGACATCTTCTTCAGTTCTGATTGTTTCTTGACACTTAATTTCTCCATCTTACTTCTTTACTTCAGTGCTGTCCTTTCTGGAAAACACGAATTTTCTTTTGTGTTTGAAGTATTGGGGATTGTTCTTTGTTTGATAACAACCAACTTTTATACCTTTGTCGTTGAGGCTTTCGTTGTCGTAGATTTACCAATGATTTGAATGCGTATTCACCAGTCGACGTTGTTTCGGAACCCAGACGCTGTTTCGAATCCCAGACGTTGTTTCGAATCCCAGACGTTGTTTCGAATCCCAGACGTTGTTTCGAATTCCAGACGTTGTTTCGAATTCCACCGCTGCTGCCACCAATTATGTCACCAACTCTTTTCTTTCTTAGTTGTGACCTACCTCAAGAACTTTCCTTATCTCTACATATAAATTGCTCAACGTCTTCTAACTGTTTAAGAATTAAATTGACACAGTTCTTTGAATGTTTCTTTCTTTCTTCAAACACAGTTTAATAACAACAACTCAACTCTTGCATTAAAACAACTGTACTACACTGTATTGTTCAAATTTACTGTCATCAGCAGTTTCTAAGTTTGGCGCGCTAACTGCACGTGTAAAGAGAATCTACCGTCAGCCAATGTTTAGGCTACTTTAGGCCAAGCGCCCACGAGCCGACAGCGCAACTAAGGCCTAAGACTAAAACGCTTAACAATCGATACACATTATATATATATATCAACCTAAAGAACACCTGTGCTCATTATATATGCAAAACACTTGTTCACAATGGTATTCAAAGCCGTAAGATGTCGCTAATCAATGGGATTGCTTGGTTAACACCCTTAAAACGCGTACAACCGAAGCTATATATAAGCCTCAAAAGCATATAATTGTTGTCTTAAACTTTAATTGCAGAACTGTGAAAAGTATCTGATTTCTACTACAACGATCTTTTATACCATAATTTATAAGATGTCGTTTTACTCCTAATGCCTGATTGAGTTTGTCTGAGACTGGTCACCTTAACTGCCTATTGACTCTTTTGTTTAAGCGCCTGTGCTTACGTTCGTTGCCTCTACTTAGCTTTCTCATGATCTGTAGAAATCTCGAGATTACGAATACCATAATGTGCATACATACACTACTCTGGTAAAGCAAGGTCAACGTTACCGGTCCTGGGAACCGTACGGTTTCGCAAAACAATGGATGATGCGACTTCGACACCTATAAAAGACTTTATACCGGTTGTATAAATTCAGCAATTGCGTAACGGCACCGAATTGTTAATAATTATTTCGGACATTGCACGATGAACTCAAATTGAAAGGCTTTGTTAGCCAAACGAAAAATACTGGTTGCGAAATTGCTAAAGCGCCACTCTTTGATATCTGTCTATAGAGGCTTAGACACGATTCTGACCTTCAATGACTGCCTGTCAATTTTGTATTCACTGAGCTTCTGTGAACAATCTCGTTCTTGCGATTTAGCTTATTTTGGGCGCTGTATAAATATAGAGATTCCTTTTATTCTGGTAAGGTAAATTCGACACCAGGGGCCTTGAGAGCCGTGAGATATCGCTAAACAATGGATAAAGCGATTGCCCTGTTAAGACCTTTAAAACGCGTACAACCGATGCTATATCCGTCAAAGGCATTTAATTGTTAATTGCTTTGAACGATAATCAGTATAAACAGGGAGAAATGTATAAAAGTAACTAATTTAGACGTCAACGACCTTTTATGCCATAAGATGTCGTTTAACTCTCAATGGTAATTTATTAATTAAATTAATTAAATTCTGCTAATTTAGTAGCCAGGTCCCTCCCTGTGCTCCCGTAATGCAAGGTGGGTTTAAACTTTCCCACAGAGGCCGCAAGATAGCGAGCGCTAAAAACTATACTACATGAGTGTTAATGTTTACTTACTAAACGATTTATCAGTAAGTTTGACTAGCCTGATCATCTTAACTGCCTATAGATTCTGTTTTGACTGAGCGCCTGTGACTATCTTGTTCCCTCTAATTAACTTCTAGGGCGCTGTATAAATTTAAAGATTACGTTTACGATGCATGCATCCATACACTAATCTGGTAAGGCGAGATCATCGTTACAGGACATGAAAACCGTAAGATTTCTTTATACAATGTATAATCCGATTGTGTTGTTATACACCTTTAAAATGTTCTCTGCCGTCGATATAAATTCAAAAACTGCGTTCGTCACCTAGGCTATCTCGTTTGGCGCCGATCATTTTAACGTGAACTCAATTTAAAGGCTCTTGCAAACAAACGTAACAGTAGTTAAGTACTGTTTGCTTCTAGTCGTAAGTTCGACATTACTAAAGCGTCACTTAGACGCTAAGCGCAGGGCACCAACTTATTCACGAGCGCTGTGTCGCTTCAGAGGAGTTGTTCAAAGAAATCTCTTGTCTCATATCTTGGCGACTGTGACGGAGACTGGTCATCTTAAGCTGTGAATCGATTCTGCTTTGACTGAAAATATGCTATACTAAATGTCCACATACATACATTGAGTTCAAAGATTTAAAATTATAGTGGTCGCCTCAGACACCTTCAAAACGCTTATTTCGGATGCTATAAATAAGGAAAATGCGCTTACTCGCAAGACAGAAAATCGACGTTAACGATCGGTAGCGACCACAAAATGACGAAACTGCCAGCCATCGGTCAGCCGATAGAGGTGCATAATAAATGCGTAATAGTAATAATGAGGATAATAATAAGTAATAATTATAATAATATTAGGATGGTGCTGGAATGTAGAGAGGGTTGAGCTTGAGTTTATTGACAAGAGGGCCGGACTTTTCACACCCCTTCTCTAAACCAGCCGCAGTCATCTAACCCCTCTTACTAGGCAACTTACTCAAACTACCCCTCTGTCACTCACCTTTTGTCAACTGCTAAGGTTTACCAAACCCCGAGTAACTTACCCCTTCTCTACAATTATGTTCAATGCCTCAGCGTGACCCAAAGCAGTTGCCCACATGACTGGGGTCATGCCCTTGTCATCCTTTCGGTCATAGTCCTTCCAAGTGCCCTCCCTTAGGGATCTCTCGTATCTCCCTTTTGAACAGCATCGTGGAATCTCTCTGCTGATGAAAAGAAACTGTATGGTAAAATCCGGTTTTCACTTAAATAAAAAACTAGATTAATTTATGTAGCGCATATCTAAACCCGTCGTTCAAGGGTAAAGGAATATTCATTTTTTTTGCATGTAGACTTAATGATAGTAATTAGAGTGGTCGTCTTAGACACCTTCAAAACGGTGGTTTAACGTCGATATAAATTCAGCAAATGCGCTTAATCGACAGGTGCATCGCGCTTTCCCACATATAATTATTAACGCTTACGTCGATTGATGTGTTCATTACTACAACGGCTCTATAGAAGTCAATCAGATTAGATTAGATCAGATTAAGTAAGTAAGTATATTCTTTATTAAACCAGTTGCAATGCGTATCCGCAATGTGTTGTACATGTCATACATTTAAACAGAGTAACATTATAACATTCTTATTACTCGTATAAACGATCTCCGTGTGAGATTGTCCGCTTGTGGAATAAAACGGTCATATAGTCTCCGGAACAGGGATTAGATTAGATTGGATTTGATTGGATAAGATTACTGTCTCCTTGATTCAGAATTAGCTTCTCTAATGAAAGGGACCATCAATATTATAGAAATAATTCAGATGAGATTACCAACCATTGCCTGAGATTACTTGGTCCTTCGAGTGATGCCCTATGAAGACTGGCGCTATAGAAGTCGAAGCTACATTGGCCGTTGTCTTGTCTGCGCCTGAGATATAACGTTACCTATTCTAATGTAGACTTAGCTTTGTTTATCCATCCTAACTCTGTCTTTATTTTCCTCTGTTTTTCTTGCTTCCCTTTATGCACCTTGCTTGTACTTACCCATTTACATTGCCTTCCCTAAATATACCTTGCCTCTTACTTACCTTAGTGTCTGAAATTATCTGAATTAACTTACCTTTCCTTACAAGAACTCATCAAGCCTAACCTTTAATTGCCTTAGCTTACCTCCTTCCAATGCCCGACCTGACCTTGTTTTACAATGGCAAATAAAGACCCGGTCAGGTAAGGAAAGAGACGTAAGGTCACACCTCACCTTACTTTACTATAGGAAGTACTTGACATTAACTCACTTTACCTTACCTTACTGGAAAGTACCCGGCATTGCTTAATTACCTTATACATGTATTAAATTTCTTTACATTACTTAAATTTCCAGATCATACCTTACTTTACTTTGCATCACCCTAACTTACCTATCATTTCGAGTGGCATGAACTGGTTTAACGGTTAAGCGATCTGATATGTTTCCTCTGCAGTCAGCCATCACTTCGGTTACGGTCTGATGGACGTCGATGCCATGGTCACTCTGGCGGAAAACTGGACGACGTTGCGAGCACAGCATTGATGCGAAATAACGTCAAAGCAGGCCACCTGGTGCGTTCATTACTGCAGATTTTAGTATGCAAAGATAAGAAAGGTAAATGGGTAAGTTACGTAATGGTAAGAACGGTTTGCTGATAGAGGTAGCGCAAAGGTAAGAAAGTATATAAATGCAACAAAGGATTGCTGATTAAGGTAACACAAAGAAAGTCGCATTGATGAAGTGTCTTCGTGAGGTACTTTGATGCATACATACATACATACATACATACATACATACATACATACATACATACATACATACATACATACATACATACATACATACATACATACGTACATACATACATACATACGTACATACATACGTACATACATACATACATACATACATATATACGTACATACATACATACGTACATACATACATACATACATACATACGTACATACATACATACATACGTACATACATACGTACATACATACATACATGAATACATACATACGTACATACATACATACACACATACATACATACGTACATACATACATACGTACATACATACATACATACATACATACATACATACATACATACGTACATACATACATACATACATACATACATACATACGTACATACATACATACATACATACATACATACATACATACGTACATACATACATACATACATACATACGTACATACATACATACATACATACATACATACATACATACATACATACATACATACATACATACATACATACATACATACATACATACATACATACATACATACATACATACGTACATACATACATACATACATACATACATACGTACATACATACATACATACATACATACATACGTACATACATACATACATACATACATACATACATACATACATACATACATACATACATACATACGTACATACATACATACATACATACATACATACGTACATACATACATACATACATACATACATACGTACATACATACATACGTACATACATACATACATACATACATACATACATACATACATACATACATACATACATACATACATACATACATACATACA
>JACEVL010001012.1:220000-259465 GCA_020284085.1 Aporrectodea caliginosa
GTCATTTCGTAGTTTCTGATTAACGACACCGTGTCGTAATGAGGATGTTTGGCATCATCCTCCTCATTTATCAAAGCTTCGGACTGGCACTACCCGATGGTTAGCAGTTTTCCGTTATACATCAGCATCTTGCATCGGCCAAGGCCGTCAACGTCGACCACAGCTTATGAGAAGGACACCTGTAGGTGTGTTATCTAGCGATCAAACGCATTTGCCTTATTTACAGCGTCTCTAGGATTGTTTTAAAGGTGTCTAAGTAGACCACTGTATGATCAATTGTTAGGCGACAGCTTATGGCCGCTAAGGACTATTATCGTCATGCATACTCTGTGGGTATCTTTTCTGACTCAGTGGCAATTGGATGGATGGATCCACAGTTTAACGACAGCTTATGACAACAAAGGCCGTTGCCGTCGACAGAAATTCTGTTGGTATATTACAGCTCTTAATTCAATGGCAATAGTAGTAGTAGTTTCAATCTAGCAACACTATGTCATAACAAATATCATTTGCGTCGTAATGAGGGTGATTGACGTCGTCCTCCTCAGTTATTAAGGCTTCGGACTGGCACTACCCAATCGTAGACAGTTTTCCGTTGTTTATCAGAATTTTACATTGGCCATCAACGTCGACCATAACCTATGAAATGATTACCTGGTGTCCAGTCATAAAACGCATTTTGCTGAATTTATAGTGTCTGTACGATAGTTTTAATGGTGTTTGAGAGGAAAACGGTATAAACTGATTGTTAAGTAATGGCTTGTGGCTGCGAAGAACCGTTAACGTCGTATTTGCTGTTTGAGGAAGCTTTTCCGATCCACTGGAAATTTAACGTATTTGCTAAATTTATATCGTAGGAAGAGTGCGTGTTAAAGGTGTCCAAGACGAGCACTGTATTATTAATTCTTTAGCGACATCTTGGGACTACCAATTCCAGTTACGTCGACTTAAATTCTAACTTATATTTTAATTAGATTTATTTCCATCTGTAGCCCTGTAGTCACTGTTTAATGACGCTACGTCATAGAGGAGAAAAATCAGCGTCACCCTCCTTTACCAAGGCTTCAGACTGGCTAAAAACGAGTACATGGCAGTGGCCGAGATTTTCTTCCACGTATACCTTGTTTAACGACGCAGTGTCACAACCTAAATGATCACCATCACTCTGCTCGGTTATCAGGGCTTCGAACCACGATGATAGGCAGCTCTTCCTTTTCCTTATTGTCATTTCGTGGCCGCAAGCGCCGTTAACGTCGACCTTTCCAACAAAGTCGGGAGTGTTGTGAAGTCTATGTCAGTGATGGCAAAGAGCAGGCCGCGGGCCGTTTGTGGCTCGCCGATGATTTTTCTGGCCCGCGGCGCTTTGCTTAAAGACTACAATAAAGAATATATACTTACTTACTTTACAAACTTTAAGAATTAAGTTCGAATTTTTTAATTTTCATAGTCAATACCGAACACATAGAGGCTTTTTAAAGTAATGACGCTATTTTATTACGTTTACTCAGAAGCACATCTGTGTGTCTGGTTTCCGGTTGGTTTACCTGTTAATCAATATTAAACGGATAAAACTGTTTACCAAATTATAGGATCTGAAGAAAGCATTTTAAAGGTGTATTCTACGATCTCTGTGTAATTTATTGTTTAGCGACATCTCGTGAACGCCTATGGCCGTTAACGTCGACATTACCATAATGTGTGAAACGTTTTAATAAACTGGTGATTAGTTAATTAGTAGCTGTTTAACTATACTGTTTCAAACATAGCTGATCATTGCCGCCCTGCTCCTTTCTCCAGGGATGGGATTGGCAATACCAGAATTCGGGTAGTGGTGGAGTTTTAACCCGGTGATTTGCTGTTTAACAACGTGTATCATAACAAAGATATTTTAGCGTCGCCCTCCTTTTTTCAGGCTTGCGACTAGCACTGCCAGAATGCGAGTAACACCCACATGTAAAAAGTAAGTTAGTAAGTAAGTATCTTCTTTATTAAACCAATTGCATATCCGCACTTTGGTGTACATACATTTATGCAGTGTATAACATTCTTATTATAAACGATCTGCGTGTGGGATTGTCCTCTTGTGGAATAAAACGGTTATGTGATTTCGGGCGCAAAGAGTAGGTGAGCCGCTTTGATGAAAGAGACTCTCGGCCATTGCCATATCCTCCGGTGGAGCCAATCTGACCCCAAAATAAAGGAGGGCGAGGCTCATTATCTTTCATAAGACGTAGCGTCGTTAAACAAGCAACGGATGGAAAGATATTTAATTAGAAAAAGTTAAAGGTGACGTAATTGGCCTTGTCGACCACAAGATGTCGCTAAGCCATTAACTGATACAGTGATCGTCTTAGACACCTTTAAAACAGTTACTTCAGCCGTTATAAATTGACGCAATGCATTTAACCCATTAATGCCCAACTTTTTTGTTCTGTAAAATATTTTGAATTTTAGTTATTTGCAATGACTTTAGACCATATCTCCATTATTTTTGTTTATATTTCACTTCCCCAAATTTTTTTCGCACTTTAAAGTTTGATCCCATATATGGGATTGTAGGCACGAACGATGGCGTCAACTGCTAAAGCAAACAATAATGTAACACCGAATTACACCAGTCAAGAACATTTTCATTGCGCTAATCATGTTAAAGCTCTTCTGAACAAACATTTTAAAATGTTACTACAAAGCAAACAGTTTGATTGCATTTTGCTCATCCTCAAAATCAGTCATACTGGGAATAATCACTTCAGCTTCGTATGAAAATTTCAAAACAGCCCACTTGCAGGCCGACGTTGCACTTGCATTTCGACTTGGCCATTCTTCCGCAAGCACTTCAGCTGTGTTGGGTTGCTGTGTGGATAATGCTCTTACCCATTAAAGAGTACATCGACAGTTACCCCCGGTACTCGGTGGTCAAACGGAGCCCTGTGCCCATTGGACGTCCAATTGGCTGTCTGTAGTGTATCGTTGGATATAGACAGCCGTCAACATGAATTGTTTACAAACGTGATGGCCATAGTACTGGGTACGGAATCATGCTCTCTTCGATGCTCAATTGCTCATTTCCTGCTGACAGGGATTGTAGAGGAGAAATCGTTCATTCATTGTCCACAGAAGAGGTCGAATTTTTATCCATTTTGTCACCAGCTGTAAGAAAAGTGTTGTGAGCTACATGTGGAAACGGTAAAATTTCCTCAAACCTATTCCTTGCAATAACCGAATTGACAGGACTATTCATGACGTAATCGTCCTATTGTCAAGATATGCGGCAACATGGAACAGTTGAGTAGCCACTGATTATTATCAGGGTCGCAGAAAATGATCGCATTTCGTTGCTCTCGACACCAAAAGTTAGCTTTCTCTTCTGCCCGGCACACTTTGTAGTGCTGTTGCACACAAACTCAAACAAACTGGCAGGTGTCCGAGGAACGTTGGCTTACTGACCGACCAGTGAAGAAAGCGCGAGGATACTGGTATGGATCACACTTGCCCCATCTTCCAGGCTGCTGCTTTTGCAGTTGCAGCTGTGCCTTACATCCAGTTGATGATTTCAGGAATTTCAGTGGAACGTTATCATTGTCTGAATCGCGGTGTTGCTCGCATTCCATGTTGTCTATGTCTCGCCTTGAAGTTCCATCATACGTTCTGGCGATAGCTTCAGCTAGGAGTCCATTCGCCCATTTGACAAGTTGTTTATCGTAATCGTAATCTCCAAACTTCTAAAGCGCCACTCGAAAGCCAAGCGCAGGGCACCAGCTTATTCACGAGCGCTGCGTATAGTCAGAGGGGTTGTCCAAAAGAGTAGTCCGAGGGAGGTCCGAGTCCGGTTTCCAGAGGATCAGAGAGGGCACAGCAGATGTTAAGGCGGGTGTCTTTTAGGTCGAGGATTGGAAGGTACAGGATCAGATGAGTCAGGATAAGAGTTCTTGAAAAGCAGAGACTTTAGTTTCGAGTGGAAAGCCTTGGGGGTGATGGATAGAGGAGCCTGAGGCAGATGATGGGGGATGATTTTATGATGCCCCTTCCTCGTGACCACTGTCTTCATCAGTAGTGACCACAACATCTAGCGGACCAATGAGTATGTTACCCATATTGAAGTGATAGGCGTATGACATTTCAAGTTCATCTAATACATCAGCATTCAGCAACCAGTTAGCTAGGCCTATGTGTGCCTGCTTGGAAAACCAAAGCCATTTTCAAGTGTGGGATCATTCATTCACTTTGGAACTGTATTGACAACATCAACAGCATTTTGAGACGTAACTCTAAGATGATTTGCAAACTTGCATGTACGAGTGGTCTCTCGTGCCTACAATCCCATATATGGGATTGGGCTACTACCACCCAGCTATCAATAATAAAATAATTTTCTGCCACAATGGCTAATACCTAATCACTAAAATACATTTGTCTAAGCAATGAATAAGTTATTTTTGTTTAATAATAAATGAGTAAATTATACTAAATTTTTGCGCGTTCCCATTTTGACAGAACATGAATTTGCAATACTTATCAAGATATGACATAATTACACCCAAAAATACACAAAATCTCCTAGGTGTAAATTAATTATCTTGAAGAACAATATGTCATAAGTAAATCACTTTAAAAATTATTTGACATTACACTTTGTTTAAAGAAATATTAGCAATTTTTAGCATAATCCCATATATGGGATTGTAGGCACTAATGGGTTAACTCACTATTTACAATCTGATATAAAGTACTCGCATATTTCGTTCAGTCGCTAATGACGAAGGGAACGCCATTAATATTCCACGCAACGTCAACTGCCCAGATGTCGTTAAAAATAAATAATAATAACATTATTAGTAAATATTAATATTATACTGTGTTTAGAAAATCATGGGTCGCATTTCCAACCCTGTATAATCGGCGACCTTCAATCGCCGATTATTGGGATAATTCAACTAACAACACTAACTACATGTAATTTATTCAATAATAATAAATTATAATAACAGCGAAACTGTACAGAAATTGATTCTTATCGACAGTAACCGCTTTAAATGAATGAATGAATGAATGAATGAATGAATAATATGAGATTACGTGATAGACCACGATGCTAGAATAAGAGGCACGGTCAGTCGTAAAGGGAAAAGAGAGAATTGTTATCTTTAATGTCATACGATGCCCTTAGATGCCCATTGACTTCCCAGATGCATGCATAAATGTTATAGTCAGATGCATGTATAAATGTACATGTTACTGATTTTACATAAATAATGTTGCTGAATATTTATATGGTTTCTTTTCTGTAATTGAAATCTTCGAATTTTCTCAAAGAAAACCTGGGTATGAAATATCAGTTTGTGTACGAACGCTCTACGTATAAAAAGAAGTCTCCAAGAGCCAGATTTATGGTTGGTTTTTGTGTTTGGTATCTGTCGATAGAGTTCCTCGCTTGAGTTATGGTTCATCAGGTTCATCTTTTATGCAAGTGATGTCAATATTTCTGGAGACTTAATCATCATCGGGATCTGGCACACACTTAGAATCCAAATGGCGGGACGAGGCGAATATAAACTCAACTCCGGAACGGTGTTCCACTGAATTCCGCATATTGCCAATCCATCCACCAATATCGCCGCGATCGTCAGCCTCAGGCTTCTCTACTTATCTCCCCACAGGCTTTCCACTCCAAGATAATATCTCACCTGTGTAAGAATGTCTACTCTCCTCTGCCTACACACCTCCACCTTCCAAACAAAACCCACCTACCACATCCTCTGCCTCATTCTCTTTCTGGTCTCTCTGGCAACCGGGTTTGGTATAAATGAATATAATTATAGGGTATAATAATAATAATAATAATAATAATAATGACGATACAGCGCTTCAATGCCGTAGCTTTAGTGGAACGTTTGTTAGGCCCTTAAGCGACATGGATGAGTAGCCGTTCCAGATGCTTCACCTTATATAATGTCTAAGCCCCTGGGGAATGAAGTACCTCAGGGTAAAAAAAAAAATAATAATAATAATAATAATAATATCTTTTTCTTTATTAAGCGCCTGACAAACGCACTGCGCTGTACATTTATGTTATGCAATTTAAATCTTAACTACTAACAGAACAGACAGCCTGCAATACACGTCGCTAATAGCAGCCTACAAAGCATATCCGCCCTACGGGACTCGAACTCGGTACATCTCGCTCTCTACGCCAGATGTTATCCAATGTTCTATCGCCCCCCTCCCATATATATAATATGGTATATATTCTGATTCAAAGCATAGCTCGTGAATAAACTGATGCCCTGCGCTTTAAGTATTAGGTAGCTCTTTCTACATTTGAAGTTTACGATTGCAATTATTTTTTTCGAATGTTGTCGAGTCTGGTGGTCGCATTGGTGCATTCGCTCCATTCTGTTAGGTCTAGGACAACTGCTTCTACCTGATTTCTCTAGTGGACTAATACTTAGATTAAGCCTGCATTGCCTTCTCAGGTTATGAAGATTAAGGTCTCAAATGATTAGATTAAGGTCTCAAATGAATCGGTTTCGTGCATTATGATAAAGGCGTTATAGGAGTTATTAGATTGGAACTGCAAAGAACTTTGCTGTCCTATATCGTCTCACAGAGATCGCCGTCTCCTTCGCTCAGCCATCAACGGATGTTGCACTTGCCGTTAGAAGATATTCGCCCCTTTTGCTCGCACTGGAACTATCCAGGGCCGGACACTTTCCGTGATCGGTCCAACGACATGGAACAGGCTTCCTCTGGAGATCCGTCTCCTCCCAACGTCCCTTCCTCTTTGTTTCATCTGTCGTTTAGGACAGTTCTCTTCCGCCTAGCTGACTTTCCTCTTCCGCATAACCTGTGTCGGGAGCACCTCTGAGTAGAGATCTTGAAAGGGCGCTATAAAAATTCCGACTGATTGCTTGCTTGCCTATAGCAGTAAAAGGATCCCAAAATGTATGAATCAGAACACGGTTTAATTATCTTAAGGCAAAATATTATGACAAAAATACGTGTCAAAATATAAGACAAAAAAAATAGAGAATTTGGTTAGAGGAGAGGTTTATTGCCCCTCTTAACCAGACTGTTTGCTTCAGTGAATAAAGGTGGTGTTCTATAGTTAAATCCCCTACATAGGCTATAGGTCGTTGTTCCCAGCCGTGTAACACGCTCACTATCCAAGCCACAAAAACTGCATTTTCCAGTCGAATGCAGCCTCGGGCGATGGATGACATCTAGACAAGTACTTTAGCAGAGACATTCCAACAGGATGTGATTTAATATACGGAGTTCTCAGAGCTGACAGACAACATCATTGCACATTCATCCAGTGAGGAGGAGAGCCATTCTATGAGTTCACCATTTACTACTTACGACGTTCTGAGTCGTATAGGCAGTGGATCTAACGTTGAATAAAATGACCGAAACAAAACCATTTAATCCATAATTTTATTTCGTATGGCATAAGAATGTTCTTGGCGCACAGATAAAATAATGATCAATTGTTGAACAATGATGCCATTGAAATAGGCCTACATCCGCTGTTGGACACGATCCGCTTGGATGTTCTTTCCATTTATCAAACATTTACGACAGGAACTCATTTCACGCAGGCATAATAATGCTTCGTCTATGTCTGATGATGCATTTATAACTAATCAAGAAAATTAACCTCAGCTCAGCTCAGATATAATTACTAAACTGTAACTATAGATGCTGTTTGTAGGGATAAGATTACGAAGTCGATGACCGATCATAAGCAGAGCTCATAAGCCGCGTCTGAGAAATGTCGCCAGTGTTAGGAGTTCATGATTGCTTTTGGCGATTAGTATTTCTTCAATACCAAAATTTCCACATTTCCACGAAAAAGACAAATGAACTGCTTTTTCTTTGTGTCGTAATACAAGTCGGAAAGCATTATTCGACCTAATTTACTCCACTTAAGACTGTTGGTTTTAAGTTGATATAAACTCCCAAAGATATTCTCAGCCACAAAAAGAATGTTGTAGTCCGCATCCCAAAATAACCGAACGAATTGATAATCTGCGCAAGCTTTGATCTGACTGATCTGTCCATCAGTGCTTCGGAAACCTACAACTTTTCTACAGGTCTCGTCTGAGCTGTTGCTGATGATGACACTAAGATCAGTGAGGTTCCAGTTTTGAGTTTTCCAGTCATGCACGTATACTTTCCCACTGAACCTTTCAGCTGCCAATTCACTGTAGTTTCGAATTAAATACAATTGCGCATCCTTGAAACCAACTGTTTCTCTGAGCCTAAACCGACTGATAATTTTCCCATCAGCGCTTAAGAAACTTACACACATTTCATAGTTCTCTTTTGATCTGTGGCTGACGATGAATTCTCCATTTGGTTTCTGAATGGCATTTAGTGGACCTTTGAAGTCGTTGGGAAGTGAAACACTTCTTACAAGTTTCGCATCTTGATCGTAAATCTGGAGATAGAACTGCAGAAGGTCTTCTAAATGCCTCAGAACCAGTAGATGATTGTCATTGGCAACCGACAAACTGAATTCTTCACCCAGTTCCGACAGCCATTTGTCCACTTTATTGCTAACTGTGTCTATCTTCCAGATGCATTTGCAATTACGATCAACAACGTATAGAGTATTGCTGTTTTCTATGCCAACACATAATGGCATGCCATGCAAAATTAACCAGAAAGTTAATCTCATCCACAGCATTTATCATTAGCAGATCGTGTGGAATGCTAACGTCGTAAGTTCGTATGGTGAGAGAAGGATGCCAATCGTAACACAGTACGTAGATGAAGTCAATTAAATTGGTCACACACAATAGTGTGACAACTAATTAGATGAAACTTTGAGATCAAACTGACAGTGTATGCTGCAATTAGAAACAACAGAATCTATGAAGCTACAGTGACTGTGCCTAGAAGTTCAAACAGAGGTATCCAACTATGATTGCATCTGGGATTCGAATCCTTGGTAGCTACATAAAACTCTTAGTGACCGATCTCCCTAATAAAACCATCCTATCGCTGTTTTGATCATTCATTTACAATAAGCACGAGAACAGCTCAAAGATATTTTTAAATAGCATGCATTTATCCACTTCAATAACTTCGACATGGTCTGCGTAGATATTCATATAATTATGGCGAGATAATGCCAGTCTTTGCCTTAAGGAGAAGCTATAATCATCTTATAATTATTATAAGGACCTATCGCCACGATTTATCGCTTTAGCAATCAATCACAATTATTTAACTATTGCATTTCATAATACGTTAAGTAGTAGACTATTCAGCTCATGTGGAAAAGGAATTTCACATTTTCAAAATGAGACTCATGAGCTGTTTTGAGTGCATAGCTATTACTCTCACTCTTTTAGTTATTCGTTTATATAGCACCCGTCTGAGCTGTGTAGAACAGTTTAAAGGTGTTGGGTATCAGCGATTTTTGTTCGAGTGCATAGTGCTGCAAACAGTATAGCCAAATGACTCTGAACACAGTGACAACGATAGAGCCTTTATCTGATGCATGCATGTTGATTGGACTCAGTCGCTGTACGCCAGTGCGACACTGATCACAACTTTCGGTCTATGAACATTGCTGGATTGTGTATTATGAATGTTTAATTGTTAATGACCACAATCATCATTCCAGGACAAACAAAACTAAACTTATCTACCTGACCTAACAGACTCTCTTAGCCTACTATTGCATTTCATAATACGTTAAGCAGCGTTCAGCTCGTGTGGAAAAGGAATCTTGTCACTATTTTCAAAATGAGACTCATGAGCTGATCATTGAGTGCATATCTACCACTCTCACTCTTTTAGTTATTCATATCATTTAGAACCCTTATATTGCGCCCATTTGAGACATAGGCTAATTATGATACAAAGCTGTGTACGAACAGTTTAAAGGTGTTGGATGTAAGCGATCTTTGTTCGAATGCAAAGATGTAGCAAACATTATAGCTTCAAATGACTCCGAGTCACAGTTGACAACGATAGACTCTAGTGTTCTGATGGGTGCAGTGGATTCTTCTGCGACTTCATTCGTTGTTAGTGATTGTCTTTCAGTTACTTTAGTGAGTTGTTTGTCATTTGAAATTGGTGTTGTTGTGTAAGAAGTTTAATTGTTAATGACAACAATTCATGTTGGACAAACAACTAAACTTATCTACCTGACCTAACAGACTCTCTGAGCCTATTATAGTTCACTCTAATCAGGGTGCGACCGTACGTTGAGTCCCATAATAAAATTTCTTTGTCAGTGATCATACGTTTCGTTTATCTCCCATTTGTCAAATCGTCCGTCGTTCTTTCAAAGCAAGTGTTCGTCAATTGACAGTTTGCATAACTCAGTGATATTTGGTCACCTATATACAGCAGAACGAAATCCATCATCTGAAATATTTATGTACAAAATACTGCAAACCATGTACACGAAACGAAAGTAATGGCATATTCTTTAACCTGAGTACGTTGACATGGCTCATTACCGCCAACGAGGAAATTATGACGGGAGTCTATGGACTTGTGGAACAGCTCTTCCCTGATATTGAACATCGCTGTGCTTATAGCAGATCAGCAAATAAGGTCCAAGCAGGGCATCTTTGGTAGCAATGGCTTTCAAGAAAAACATTGCATTAACCTAACAAAATGGTGGTGACCTGTTTAGCAGCTCTGTAAATTGGGAAACACTGTCTTTAATTAGTTGAATTCAATTTCTCAGCCGGAAATAAACACGAAGTGCTGCAGAGCGAATAGTTGGAGTCTACATGGTTTTTACTTCACAATTAAGATGATGCTGCAGGCTCAACAGCAATATAGTCGTTTAGATGGTGTACATTAATGGGAACTCTCGCCTTCGAAACAACCATTACCGACGTTGATTATGATGACTTTTTAGTAGACACAGTTCGTGCTGAGTCAACAAAACCAGAAATCGCTCAGATTTGATTTTGTTGAAGAAGTAAACTAAACTGTGGGGCGTTTGGTGTAGGAGTATGTTTGGTGCCTTTAACTATGACGGAACGTTTCGGGTTCGATTTCACAATTATAGGCCGCAACGTATTGTAACGTACGGGCAAAGTCCTACAATACGCGTATTGCTCATATGCTTCGGCGTAAAATACGATTCAGTGTCCTGCTCTAATAATAATCATTGACTCTCGAGTAGAAATCTTGAAGTGCTCGTTATGACAGCCAGAGTTGATCATTAAACGAATAAACTAAATTAATACCATTTAACCTCAAATTACGATATCGTATATATCGTGTGAAAAAAAGAACATTCTATTTACTGACTATCATCTTAAAAATGACGATTCCTAAGAAAATTTTTGCCGTACAAAATCGTCGGAACATTTTGTCAGGCAACGGTTGATGCAAATACTAAACTGTGCGAGGCGTTGGCGACTTGGCGTTCGATCGTCAGTCAGCTACGCCGTTCACGATAAGAATCTCTAACTAGAACTGCTTCTATTTACATAATATGAAGATTCTGAGAGCGAACAAGAAGGTATTGTAGTATTAAGGTGATTTATGACCATCATTGGTTTTAGATTGCAACAAATAGAGGCTATGGCCTGACATCAGATCGTTTCCTTCCGAAACCTGTTTGTTTGCAGCGATTGTATTTTTTGAAGTAAGTTTAGTGAAAGTAGTTTGAGTGCTTGAAGTGGTATCTTTGTCAGTGACCTTCGATTTCGTTGATCCTTCATATGCCATATCGTCCGTCGTTCTTTCAAAGCAAGTGTTCGTCTAGTATAATTTCAAATAATAAATGGTATTTGGTCACCTTCTATCTTCGAAGATAAAAAACAAGTAAATTGTTGCCAAATGCTAATTTATACCAAAATTAATCAGTAATAAAATTCAATGTGTCCTCCTCGGTTCTCATAAGTTTTTTTCTAAACGTCTGCGCCACTGGCCAATGCTGCTGTTTACAAACCGCTGAGAGAATCTTTGCCACTCTGCAACAATGGACAGTTTCAAATTGAAGGTTGACTTTTTGTTGGAGGGCACCCCAAGTAGCATTATCTAGTACCGGGTTTAGGTCTGGGCTATTTTGGGTCCACATGTCTGGTTCGATGAAGGTGACATTCTCCCGAAGAAGAAAGTTGATCGTGTTTCTTGCCGTGTGCGAAGAAGCTCCGTCCTGTTACAGTGTCTAGTTTTGACGATTACATCTCGCTCGAATATCCGTGATATGGCAGTTGCTCTTTCAATGTCCCGTGGACTCTTGTGTCTGTGAGGATCATCATCCTGGCTGCCGATCAGCTCACTCACACGCCGAATATTCCGTTCTGTTCTAACGCAGTTCGGGCAACCGCTTCCTGATTTACGGAGCTCCTTCGCACAAGGCAATAAACACGACTTATTAAAGTCGTACCAACGGTATCAATTATTTTACAAAGTCTATTAAGACGTGTTTTACTCCAGCTTTAATTGGAAACTCAGTATTGCAACAATAAATCAATTGAAACTGGCCATTGTTGAAGGAAGAGTGGCACAAATTCTCTCAGCGGTTTATAAACAGAAGCATTGGCCAGTGGCGCAGACGTTTAGAAAAAAACTGTTGAGAACGGAGGAAGACACATTGAATTATATTTCTGATTTGGTATAAACCATCTTTTGGCAACAATTTACTTGTTTTTCTTGGAAGAAAAAGTTACAAACAAATTTATTATTTGAAATTATACTAGGCGGTCCCACTTTCTTTGCACCACCCTGTATATACTAACTTGCAGCGCACTCTAGACGAATGCATTTATTACTTAATGTGAAGCCACGTGACTGCTTATTTAGGCACCAGTGTCTGCTGCAACGAGATATTCAGCAGCATTCAGAAGTGTTGGTTTTCGGCATCTTTAAACCGGGCTTTGTTTAGTAAAAATTTACAATAGTTAAACGAAGCCAGAAGGCTATGTAGTAATTACTGATTGTGATACCGCCACTCTTTATTAGCGTAATTATACGCTGCCTGTTGAAGCGTACACGAAAGCGTACGAAACAGCGCAACCTCTGATCCCGACCGGTCCTTCCAAGTATAACCGACCTAAGTTGCTTAGAATGACCCTTGCTCCGTTAAAATCTTGCAGAAAAATTTGAGTTATATCCTAAATACTTAACATATCCTGCTGATATAAATAATCCAATTTAAGTAACTGAGCAATGAACAGGCAGACATTGTAACACGAATTCTGAGATAATTTACAATGAAAGTAGCTTTTAAGTTATTTATAGGTTATATGAGATATGGCATGACATCATAATATGTGTCTCAGAATCTTTCTGTGCCTGAGCATGTCTGTCTGTCTGTATATACTATATTACAGACAGACAGACAGACAGGCTCAGACACAGAAAGATACTGAGACACGGATAAAGAAAGAGATAGAAAAGGAGACAGAGTAACAATATCTCTTCATGCTTCTTCTTAGGATATGAATAATAAGATATAATCATTGCTACCGGAATTCTAATATATTTGAACCACTAGTGTTGGTTCTAAATGAGCAGTGAACAAGGCGATATTGTAAGATATATTACAATGAGAGTTGCTTATAAGTTATGTCACGTATTATTATGATGTGATCGCAGATCATTTCCTTCCAAATAATATTGCTATAAAACGTGATGAATGGCGAAATTGGACGTACGAACCTGCCTAGTAAGGCAGAGAACCAAAAGAAGAAGAATATTGCTATACCCATCGTAGAGTAGATACGATAATCCCAACATGTGAATTTGCAATGCTCTCTAGATTAATGCATTCATTGGTTAATGTGAAACCACGTTTTATTGACTACGTGTGCAATAGTGTCTGTTGCATCCAGAGAATGAGCTCCTTGCTCAATTGTTTGTTCTCCCCTTTAATTAGACAGTTCGGGTATTGTATTGGTTTCAACTTACACCAGTCAAATGACATCCATTGTTTTCCTACTCGGCAAGGCAAAATGAAAAATATATATATTTATGTGTTGGGTCGAACAATGCGCCATTGAAAAGTTCTTAGTCATTAGGTAGTGGAGCTTTGTAAATGCATAATAGTAATATTGATAATATTAATAATATTATTGCTTCACCGATTCGCATTTCAATGATTCAGGGCTGCCGACAGAAATTCTGGACCGACCCCTAGGCAGAGCAGTCACGGTCCCCTAACTATCCTTAGACTTTTTTAAAACAAAACTGAAATAATAATACAACATAATATTTATATATGCAACTATTGTAGTCAAGTGTCCGTAATATTATATTTTAAAAGGCATAAGTCATAAACTTTGTACAATATTTTTCATAAAGTTGATTGCTGGGCCCAGTCCGGGCCCATAGTAGTCGACGGGCCCCTGGGTTTTTGCCCCCTGCCCCCTCTCGGCGGGCCTGTGCGGATTAAACATATTTTGAACTACTACTACTACTACTACTACTGCTACTGCCACTGCCACTGCTACTGCTGCTCAGCCAGCCTGCTGCTGCTACTACTACTACTAGCCTACTACTACTACTACTACTACTACTACTACTACTACTAACTACTACTACTACTACTACTACTACTACTACTACTACTACTACTACTACTACTACTACTACTACTACTACTACTACTACTACTACTACTACTACTACTACTCACTACCACTGCTCACTACTACTACTACCACCTACTATTAAAAAAAAATTTTTATTTCTATTACTTCTACTACTACTATTATTACTACCACCACTGCTACTGCTACTACTACTCACTACTACTACTACTACTACTACTACTACTACTACTACTACTACTACTACTCACTACTACTACTACTACTACTACTACTACTACTACTACTACTACTACTACTACTACTACTACTACCACTACTATTAAAAAAATATTTTTGTTATTTCTATTATTTCTACTACTACTACTATTAATAGTACTACTTCCACTGCTACTACTACTACTACTACTACTACTACTACTACTACTACTACTACTACTACTACTACTACTACTACTAACTACTACTACTACTACTACTACTACTACTACTACTACTACTACTACTACTACTACTACTACTACTACTACTACTACTACTCACTACTACTACTACTACTACTACTACTACTACTACTACTACTACTACCACCCACCATCACTACCACCGACCACTACCACCACCACGACCACCACCAGCACTACTACCACTCCTACTACCACTACTCTACTGCTACTGCCACTGCTACTGCTACTGCTACTGCTACTGCTACTGCTACTGCTACTGCTACTGCTACTACTACTACTACTACTACTCACTGCTACTACTACTACTACTACTACTACTACTTACTACTACCACTGCTGCTGCTGCTACTTATTACCACCACCACTACTACTGCCACGCTATTACTACCACTCCTGCTACTGCACACTACTACTACTACTACCACCACTACTACTACTACTACTACTACTACTACTACTACTACTACTACCACTACTACTACTACTACTACTACTACTACTGCTCTACTACTAGTCTACTACTACTCCTACTGCTGCTGTTGCCGCTGCTGCTATTACTACCACTATTGCTACTACCACCAATGCTGCTGCTACTAATACTACTGCTACTACTTCTACTAATACTACTGCTACGACTGCTGCTAATACTACTACTACTGCTACTATCATCAGTCAATTTATTATTACTTAGTACTGAATTGTAAGCCTATTAGCCCGGTAGGGACTGAAACTGTGAGAAGGCGTGCTAATGACGTGGCGGGTACGGGTAACGGGTATACCCGCGGGTACTGGTCGGGTCGGGTAATAATTTTGACCACGGGTCGCGTACGGGTACGGGTACGGGTAACGGTCCTGTGTTACGGGCACGGGTCGGGTAGCAAAAATGCTCTACCCGCAGACCTCTAATGGTAACAGGACAATACCCCCCCCCCGGACAATAACATACTACTTTATCTTTTCCTTTATAAGATTTTATAAATTCCATCAAAGATAGAAATAGATTTCCATTTGTATTGTATAGTGGATGACCTCGTTCATTAGTTTTGAAGGTTATGTAAACATAAAGCAGAAAATAAAACAAGCGTTACAACAAGTTCACTGCAGCCAATTTCTGTCTGGGCACCCATCACAACCTCCAAGGAAGTAGCATGCTGACTCAATTGCAAGGATTCTGGCCGTCATTAGCAACTACAATGAACGCAATGGTCTTGACTACATAGAATAGCTCACAACCTTTCTTTTTAAGTTCAATAAACCAATCAACAATAAACAACATTTTCTTTAACACATTTAATTTAATACGCTGACGTTGCATGGTTCTCTGGTTATTGTCCGGGCGTTATTGTCCGGGGTTATTGTCCGGGGGTTACTGTCCGGGGGGTTTTTGTCCGGGGAGTAATTGTCCTAGAACCCTCTCTAATACGTCGGCCGGGACTTTTCCAGTAGTCTAGTTTCCATCTTTCACATCTTTCACAATTATTGTGAACGTTCCCAAAGCTATCGCTCCTATGGTCCCATGCAAATGTGGGCTATTCCAAAAGTGTTAGCTATTCCATCGCCTCTATGCAATTTCAGCTAACACATTATCATAGTCATCGAGTGCAATAAATAATTCTTTGTCCCACAATTTCTTGCGTCACTGTAGGCCTATCTACATGTACATAGTTGCTATAGTGTTTCATAGTTGTGTGTTTGCCGCGATAATAAGAGAAGTGAAAGTCGTGTTTTGAATGCAAACTCGGAGATTATGTGTGCTCGATGTCATTATGTTGCGAGCTAAGTGGGTTTGCCGATGATAGAGAAAACTATCTAATGTAGCTGCTTTTGGCTTAATAGACCTCATTGTAGTTTAATGGACTAAAAGCAAAGTGATCAGGCATGTCGGCCAAATGAAGCTGTGATATTAGCCAGTGGACCTGCATAGAGGCCACACTTCATTTTAAAACAGTAGCTGGAATAAGATGACTGTTGCAGTCTACTTGCATTGTGGAGTAATCCTGGCAATTATATACAGCATGGTGCTGTCGGTTCTTGGGATCAGGTGCTTCTATTGATTTAAATTGAATTTTAATTTGAAAATATCTTCAATTAGTATTTTGTATTCTTTATTCAGGCTGGTAGATTAGAATAGCCATCAAAATGTTTTAAATTTGTCAACATCTTTCCAGGGTCCTCTCTCCTCTTTTTTGCTGTCTAATTGATTTTTAAAGTAGCTAACTGAGACTGTGCAGCGCTTGCAAAAACAAAATTATAAAGGAATCGGTATTTCCATTTGAATTCTGCATCTTAGTTTTTAACAATTAATGGCTATGATTTTTTCTACAGTTTTATTTTTTTTCAAAAATAGTCAAGATAACCTGAAAATGTAATTTTTTTTATAAAAACATGGACACTTTTAGCAGTTTGTGTTTGAAATAAACGTTCAGATATAGCTGAAAACGGATCCCAGAACGTTAAAACAGGCTCCTTGTCATGTCAAATGCTTCCAAAAGCGCTGGCGGATGTTGGAATCCGCGCCAGACCCCCTAATCGCGGGAGCGAGCGCTGACTATGGACGTGATAGGTTGCTTTCGGCACCCTTGTTAGTTTTCCGTGCCAACAATTCAAAACTTTGCCCCTCTTAATTTTTTTACACCCCTAAAAATTCCTGCTGACATACATATTATCAAGGAATGACACTATTGGAATGAGCCTTTCGCTACCATTGTGCTTCTTCCCACTGTCGGCCTCGAATTAAAGGGTGGGCAGTAGGCCTACTCCATCCGTATTATTTTTACGGGGAAGGGTATGCGGCTGACCTTACTAGGTCTACTGATCACCAACCGTAATAATCTATAGACAAGTATTATGTCTCGATCAAGGTTCGCATGCTTCGTAAGAATAGCACACACAAACTATGGCGACGCTTTCTGTTTGTGTTTTCCATCCACGACCGGCTGGAGGCTCACAGGGTATACTGCAGATGGGTCTGACAGAGTTCGCAGTCCATCATCATGCTAGTGGAGGGCCAGAATATCCCACCCTGCAATTCCAGAACCAACAGAAGCAGAAAGACCTCGATTCAGATTGAAGTGCAAATATCGACTCACTTTCATTTTCAGCCACCATGAAACGCTTGTTGAATACGTATCCGTGAAAACGAGCATCTGTTGGACTGAATATTATCTGAAATGCGACGGTTGGTGGTTGGCATATGAATGTCAGGCCGAAGGGTAAGTAAACCGAGTCGTTAGTCTCAGTTGCTTGTTATACAACATGTCGGTTTCAATTGTCATAGTAAAATTCTTTAGTGGGCCTAATGCAAGTTTATTATCACGAAATATTACAGCTTAATCCTGCGTTGCCTATTAAATTTCTTCACCACAAACTATAAAAAAATTATAATTAATAATTGAAGTTGGCATCTTGTCATTCCTAATCTCACTTAGACTAGTATTTTTGTATTTCTGATCTAGTCTTTGCTAAGGTTGCTTAGTTTCTCTGTTCTGCTTTGTGCGAAATAAAGTATATATATATAATTATTATGGGTTTGGATAAGAGGAAATTCTGCTTCTAGACAACATGGAAATTGATCATACTAACATACATACATGGGGCCGTCCATAGAGTACGTCACGCTATTTTTGACCATTTTACCCCCTCCCCTGTCACAAACTGTCACAAAACTCGGACCCCACCCCCTAAAGTACGTCACACTTCCGAAAGCAAGGCTAATACATAAACAAGGCTTCGCAACAGCATTATTACTAGCGCTCCTAACGAGAGGAATCGTGAAAAACACATTCAGGAGATATGCATTTCATGCTATTTTGACATAAAACTAATTAAAATGTTTCAGGAAATTTTTGAAAATTATTTTTAAAGCTATGAAATTCTACTAAAAATAAGAAATAAATTATAAATAAAATAAAATAAAATAAATGTGTGACGTCATACATGGCCTGACCCCCCTCCCCTGTCACAAACTGTCACACTTTCTTAAATCCCCCTCCCCTCTGGAGCGTGACGTACTTTATGGACGGCCCCCATGCAGCACATACATACATACATACATACATACATACATACATACATACATACTTACATACATACATACATACATACATACATACATACATACATACATACATACTGTAATACATGCATACATACATACATACATACATACTGTAATACATACATACATACATACATACATACATACATACATACATACTGTAATACATACATACATACATACATACATACATACATACATACATACATACTGTAATACATACATACATACATACATACATACATACTGTAATACATACATACATACATACATACATACTGTAATACATACATAAATACACACATAAAAATTACACATTATAGGCCTACATAAGCATTAGCGTGTGGCATGCAACTGTATAAGTGTAGTAAGTTGTAAACGACAATTAATTTGCCCGCCGTGAAGTAATAGCGAGAGCAATTAAGTATTTGAGCCAGTTTGTGCAAGGGAGACTGGGTTAGTCTGTTGGGTGCGTGTTTTCTTGGCCTGTCACTTGCTGGAAAATATTGCCATCGGTCCACCATTAAAATAGGTTTGAAACCCTTGTCTTAAATGAATTCCCATTTGTGTATCTCCCTATTAGAATGGAATGCTAACAAGACACACAAAAATATAATGTTATTTCTTACAGGAAACTGGCGTGTAACCATAACGTATACGTGTCGCAGACTCGCCATGGAATTCGATGCCAGTATGGATGGCGTAATGATAAGGGCGACTGTGATACTCGTAAGTTGTTACGATTCAGGACCAAAGCCTCTGTCTCTGTCTGTCTCTGTCTGTCTCTGTCTGTCTCTGTCTGTCTCTGTCTGTCTCTGTCTGTCTCTGTCTGTCTCTGTCTGTCTCTGTCTCTGTCTGTCTCTGTCTGTCTCTGTCTGTCTCTGTCTGTCTCTGTCTGTCTCTGTCTGTCTCTGTCTGTCTCTGTCTGTCTCTGTCTGTATCTGTCTGTCTCTGTCTGTCTCTGTCTGTATATCTGTCTGTCTCTCTCTCCTTCTCTTACTCTCTCTTTTCTCTCTCTATGTCTCTCTGTCTCTCATTCTCTGTCTGTCTGTCTGTCTGTCTGTCTGTCTGTCTCACACTCTCTCTTACTCTCTCTCTTTTTTCTGTCTGTCTGTCTGTCTGTCTCTCTCTCTCTGGGATGACGAAAATGAAAGGAAAATGACCAGGATAAACTAAGTTTACTATGAAGGATTTACATACATATATACATACATACATACATACATACATACATACATACATACATACATACATACATACATACATACATACATACATACATACATACTTACATACATACATACATGCATACATACATACATACATACATACATACATACATACATACATACATACATACATACATACATACATACATACATACATACATACATACATACATACATACATACATACATACATACATACATACATACATACATACATACATACATACATACATACATACTTACATACATGCATACATACATACATGTACATACATACAAACATACATACATACATACATACATACATACATACATACATACATACATACATACATACATACATACATACATACATACATACATACATACATACATACATTAAAAATACATAGGGTTTTACAACTTGCCTGTAACATACACACAGCAATCAATAATCATTAGGGTGGTTCACAAAAACAAAGTTCAAGCTAGAAACCAGGGCACCCTCTCAGTTTGTTAGACCTGTCAATAGTATTATTGAGATAAAATTTCAGCATCTTATTCCAGCTGGAAGATGGTGCTCAATGACATAGAAATATTACCATATAGTAGCATTAGCGGTAAATCTTGATGTCGTATAACTTGGTCAACAACTCAACATTTGTCACGGAGATGAGTTTCAAATAGTTTCTGTTGTGTTATACTTACTTACTTACTGGTATTTTGAACAAAGTGTAAAGTTCTTGTGAAGGTCATGGTGTCTACTTTGTGTGTTTTTGACAGAAATTTTTAATAAGTGAATTTTCAAATTTACCATTTGCCAATTAAATTTAAGAGCTAATATTTAACACTTTAACTTTTCGGTGTGCCGAAATTAGTCTGTGGGACAGAATACAATTAATCCATGGCCATTCGAAATCTTCTGGAGTTGTGGAAACTCACTGACACAGTTCAAACCTTGAGTTTTGATATCTGTCAACACTGAGCTCTTCAACGGAGTCTGCGTTCTGCTGGAAGACAAGATAAGTTGAGAGCTCCTGCGGTTGGCCTGCCGTCACCATGTGATGATTTTAGCCAAAGTATTCACCTTCTGCTGCGGTCCATCTAATTCATCGCATATTCCAATCTTCCAGACATATAGGCCTAAAGCTGCTTGGGAAAGTGTGATGATACAGGACTGAATGTCATATCCGGCACTCAACCATATCATGAAACAGCACTCAGTTTTCTCAAGAAGTTAACTGAAAGAAAATCTGATTCAGAGATAAGAGGTCACGAACTCATTGAGCTGAAAATGGTTATCTTGGAAGTTAACCTTCAATAATTCACTGGAGAGCCCTGGGCCAATTCACCATGCAAGTTGGATGGCCACGTTACTGTATGCCATCAAAATCTACCCTTTTCGTGATCAACGTGGTGTATTCAATCTAACGAAGAAGAAATAAACTCAGATTCATGTGCAGCTTTGTGGCCCTTCTTTGCACAAAAGCATGGACAAAGGCCTCACTTGCTGCTGAAGATCGTGGACAAGATCTGTCACTTTGTATTAATCTAGGAAAACACGAGTCAGTTGACCCCGAGATCAGTGCTGCTGCCAGGAAGGCCCTAGAAACCACTAGTGGTACCGTTCAGATGAGGCTGTAGGTCTGGCACTGTTCTCAGACCAACTTCCTGTAACAGATAAGGTGAATATTGTCCACAGAGTAACTGCAAAGCCTGGTGAAAGGAAGGTGAGAGGTGATGCTGCGGTACTGAAGGAGGGGGCTTGCCTGGGTGATTTTGCAACCAAGTGAAAACTGACACTGCTGTCACACCTGAAGATTAGTCATTACTTTTCTTGCATTTCCACAAGAGAAATGGATCTAGAATGAGGATTACAAACAAGGTAGAGAGAGAATTCAGCAGTTGAGAGTGGCTCAGAGGTGCGTGAAGTTATTCGAGGAATTCAACCGACTCATCGCCAATAATGAAGAAGAAAAGCAGTGTCTTCTCCAAGTGGTCGTGGCAAATAGGAATGCTATTTGCCTCACAACAACAAAGAAGGCTGTTGTTGACGCAGTGCTTGCAGTTTCTAGACAGTAGCTGGTGTTGAAGTCATAAAACCGGAACAATCGACATTCATGGTCAGAACGATGTTTTTTTTAATTTTTGAACATTTCCAATTCTTCAAACCTACTGAAATTTTATAGATCAAATCAACCTGACTAACTGTTCTACTATCACATGTGTTGTCAAATTACAGTAAAATTTGATTTATCGTGAAATAAAATACATTTGTACGGGAATGTATGCTCGACGCATTAATTTTCACAATTAGTGTCTTTTATCGGTATCAGGCAAAGTGACACAGTCCGTGAGCACCGTCTTCCCGTTGGAATTGAAAGCTGAAATTTTGTCTAAATAATACTATTGATAGGTCTAACAAACTGAGAGGGTGCCCTGGTTTCTAGCTTGCACTTTGATTTTGACCATGCATCTGTGAACCACCCTAATAATCATGAGTGATATTTGTTTTTGTTTTCGTTTTCGGGTGTGATACATAATCATTTAGAGGGCATGTGCTTCCCGCTTTCATAGAATTTTTGCGATACACGGATGCCTAGGGGTTTTTAACTTAGTGACCGTTTTTAAATATGGTGAATTTTCACTGATTAAGCGCAACTGCCCTAGTCTGTGGTTGATTTCTGCAGTGTATGTATGAATGTTTCTTTGTTTGTTGTTTGTATGTAAGCATGAATGTATGCATTCATGTATGTATGTATGTATGTATGTATGCATGTATGCCTGTATCTATGTACCGAACTAGAAAAGGTAGCAGAATGGTTTCGAGCTAATAAATTAACCCTCAACTTAGATAAAACAAATTATGTTTTATTTAGATCCTATAAGAAATCGCCTCCCGCTGCTTATCCAAAATTATGCATCATGGATACCCCTATTACCAAAGTTTCATCATCTAAGTTCCTGGGAGTCTATGTTGACGAACATCTCTCTTGGAGGGAACATATATCCAACATATCAAGAAAAATCGCAAAAAATCTTGGAATTCTATCACGCATAGCTAAATTACTGCCACTACAGGTCCGCTCAACTCTTTATTATACTCTTATATATCCCTATCTAACCTACTGCAATATAGTGTGGGCCTCAGCGTATAAATCAAACCTCTCCAAGTTGACCATCCTTCAGAAGCGGGCGGTTAGATTCGTTGCCAAAATCCCATATAGAGCTCATACAAAAGTTGCATTCCGCGACCATAACATATTAAGAATTGATCAGATAAGGCAGGTACAATTAGAGACCTTTATATATCGCTACACCCACAATTTACTACCCCCTGCTTATCAAGGGTTTTTCCTCCTTAATGATAACATCCATCTACACTACTCAAGAAACCCAAATTCTCTCTATATACCGTTTGCCCGCACCAACACTAGACTCTCCTCGATAAAATGTGCTGGACCGAGAAACTGGAATAAGATTCCTCTATCCATCCGCTCACTACCTAGCCTTCATCTTTTTAAACGTGAGCTACGAGCCTACATTATACACGGTGCATAAGAAATTTGATCACATAGAACACCCGTGCATTGATCTTCAAACAATGAACCGAATTACCCGAAACATCATTACTTTAGTTACTCCAGCGTAAAAAGTACAGTAGATGTGCATTTGTTCTATCTGTGTCATTAGTTAAGTTATTAGTTAATTAATAGTTAAGCTATTCTTAAGTTCGTTATTTTATTTACTGCTGGCCACATTGTGTCATTTGTTACATACTGTTCTCAGGTGGCCCTGGTTAGCGGGACCTCCGGCCCCTTCTGGGTCTCCTGTGTTACCCTATGTTGAGCCACTCAGTGTAAATTGTTATGTGTTATCTTGGGTTACAAAATAAACGAAACGAAACGAAACGATGTATGTGTGTATGTATGTATGTATCTAAGCATGAATGTATGCATTCATGCATGTATGTATGCATGTATGTATGCATGTATGTATGTATGAATGTATGTATGTATGCATGTATGTATGCATGTATGTATGTATGAATGTATGTATGTATGTATGTATGTATGTATGCATGTATGTATGTATGAATGTATGTATGTATGTATGTATGTATGTATGTACGTATGTACGTATGCACGTATGCATGTATGCATGTATGCATGCATGCATGTATGTATGTATGTATGTATGTATGTATGTATGTATGTATGAATGTATGTATGTATGTATGTATGTATGTATGTATGTATGTATGTAATACTGTATGTATGTATGTATGTTAGGGTGGTCCTTAGCTCCATGTAACAGAAATTTTTGATGAATTTTAAAGGAGGCACCCTTCCAACTTATTGTTTTAGGTAAAAAATATGTATATTGAAAAGTTTGTAAAGATTTTATAAGTTTTAGAGGTTGCTACCGGACCGAACATATATCAAATTGTAAAAAATCCGCTGATAAAACATTGAATATTGTATAGTGTGTACTATTCTTATGCAAAAATTCAAAAAATTCTGGTGGACAGTGGTATTTACTATTTGGGTCAATACACATAAGTGAACATGAAAATGTTGAGTTCCAATTAATATTTAATATATTAATGCATCAGTGTCTTTTTGTTCCTGTCTGGATATCTTTGACGATATTCCTTAACAACCAACCGCAGAAACTGCTTCTGATCCTCGCTATTTGTTGGAAGCTTGTAATACTTGCACACGAGTGCCACTCCACGCTCTGCTATGTCATTCATAACTCTTATTAAGCTGGCGGTGGGTTTTTACTAACTTGCAGTTGTTATCTTTTGGCCAAGCATCAACATCTTGTTGAAGGAAACTTGATGGAATGCCTGTAATGCTGAAGAATATTCTAGTCTTTTCCCTAAAAAATCTTCCAGTTGCTTCGAGCTGATCAATGTTGTTCTCTTTTGAGGATGTTGATGCCAGTTTTGTCCAGAGCAGCAACCATTTGGCGCTTGGTATCATTGGAGACCCTGTCATGAAAGTATGCATAAGCCAGCAATTCCTCAGACAGATGCCAGAGGTGACCCAGAAATTTTTTCATTGCAACCTCTGTAACTGCGCTATTTTTCTCTTTGTATCTGTCAGTGTCCTTCAAGAGTTCCAGGTCAATTCGAGAAGCAGATGGTGCATACGGTGCTTGAAACAAGACTTTGACATACAGCATTACAGTGAACAATCAGATGTTAGCTATCCTCTTTTCTTCTCTTCTTGTCCACTTGAATTGTCTCTTGAACATCCAAATCTTAAGACTGTAAATACTCCAGGCCATTCACTTCGCTCTTTGTAGTCCAGCTAGACTAAGTGTTCTGGATGGTATGCCCCTGGAAGGCACTCCAACCAACTTGCGGCCCAAGACGGTTATGGTCAGCTCCACCACGGACTGGTTGGTGTTGTTGAAGTTGACTCTCAGCAAAGGCAATAATCTCTTGATTCAAAGGAAATTGCACCGTGAAAAACTCATCGGCTGTGACTGTTTCCTAATTTGATCTGTCTATAAGTTCGCAGCTTTTCTGGAATCTCTTGAAAATCATTACCGGTATGTCTGGACCTTTGGATGGTTCACGAGAAAGTATGACCAATGCCTCCACATAATTTCTACTATGAGATGGTGACATGCACACCACAACATTTTCTTGTCAAGTGTCTGCTCAAACAGGATGCAGCCAGGCTGAGCCAGCCACCATTTTTGGTCCAATGTTTACTTTCCTTTTATATACAGCACTGTCTTTCTCTTCTTGCCAAAGTCCTATCAACACAACCCATCTTATCTGGGTCCCCTGCGTGGGCTGTGTTAACAGAAACAGTCTGCCCCTTCAATGCTGCTATTTGCAAGGTTTGGGCATGTGCAATGTCACACAAATCCTGTAAACCTGATTCTCATTCTTCTTCTTTATTCTTTAGCACTTCTGGTTGTTTTGCTTGTTCTCCTTATTTCCCTAAGTTTTTAATAGTTTTTGAAGAAACCTTTAATTTTTCTTACAAAGCGTTGGATGTCTTTGCGCGCAAACTTCGAGAACATGACTGGCTATACGGAATTGTATTGTATTGTATCGATCAATTTATATGACAAGCATCTGCTACTATTTGATTGGTTGTTTTATTCAATCGTAAAACACTGTCAAGATTTCTTCTTTGCTTTGTAGCTTTGTATTACTGAATGTAATATTCCTGACCTAACATGACTAAGTCACACACGCATCTTTGTATCTTGTATCTTACAATGTATCCAATTGGCTAAAACCTAATTCTAGACTTTCCTGTCAGCTTAAAAGGTACTATTTCAGCATTGTTTTGCTAACTGATATAATATATTCGTTCGTAATGACATTTAACATAAGCTAGCGCAGAGAGCGCTTCTGAATAGATATCTCGAAGGGGCGCTATATAAATATTCAATTACATTGCATTACTATACTTTCAAAGATCAAGTTGATTAGATACAAACTATGCAAGTCGTAACATTTTATGGCATAATAATTTACAAGCGTCAATCACAATGTCTATTCGCTTGTATCAATTACAGCTCAACGTTAGCTGTCCATGGCAAACTTTCAGAGCCGGTAGCGACCTCTAGATATTAATTATTATTTTGAGCTGAAAAATTACAGAATTGTTTTCTCATTCATAGAAACCAAACTAGAGGGTGCCCCATGAAAAAAGTGAAAGTTGATAACTAAGGACCACCCTAATGTATGTATGTATGTTAGGGTGTTCCTTCTTTGTAAACTTTGGATTTCTCAAAGTCTAACCCCCCAACTTGTTCCTTGGTCAAATTAATAACTTGTACAAAATTTTAGTCAATTGGGTTAACATTTAGGGGTAGCTCAACAGAGTTGAATTTGAACAAAACGCAGGGCATCAGCTTATTCACGAGCGTTACGTCGTATCAGGGAGGTTGTCCATAGATTGACGTCCAGTGGAGATCCGAGTCCGGTTGCCAGATAGACCATACAGAGAGGAGGCAGACCACAGTCCACGATCAACCTTGTTTAATAACTGTGAATCAGAATTGTTTTCTTCCCAAATTCCTCCCTTTAAGCCTCTTCTTTCACCTCTGATCTTTAACCTTAAACTGTAAATCAGTCATCTATACCTCAAACAGTCTCCAATCAGCTGAACATATCCATCCCAAACATCTCCCTCTCACAGTCTCATTTATGACAGGCGTGAGGTCATTAGTTATGATGCTGCAAATGATAATCGATCTGTTATATTAATAGCATAGTTGGAGCAAGTTGAAACAAATGAGTATAATTCAACAAGCTAAATAGCCAAATCTAGACTGATGGATTATATAACTATCATCATCGTTACCCTCATATTACTACTAATTTCCACGAACACATGAGGAATGAGATCTTTACTATTCCTTTGTGGCTATAGCCTACTGGTTGTTTCTCTAGATATGGATGAATGCGTGACACGAGATCATAATTGCTCCGACGCGTGTCTTTATAAAAATGGAAGTTACGAATGTGGTTGTCCAACAGGTTATATGCTGAAACTTGATCGTCGAACTTGCGAAGGTGGGCACCATTATCTTATTGATAGTGATTTGGCAAGCCGATTTTCTTTAGTAGAAGCTATGAGCTGTTCAGCAGTTGGAAGTAAGTTTACCACTGCCTTTTTCAGGTTGTAGCAGTCGAATGCACGGCAACAGGAATATTGCGATGCTCATTATCTATGCTATGTCGGAGCTGTGATACTATAATAGAAGCTAAATATGCAACGTAAAGTACGTGATCTAGTAATTGCCCTGGAGTTAGACTTTTCCCTCAAGCCACTATAAGATGAACTCAGTTTGAAGGACCGAAATATGGAGTTTACGCTTTAATAAGGTATGAGGGAAGCTATTGTAAATGCAGTTGTAAATGTTATTAGTAACCATTGCAGAAGAGGATGAAATCAAATCCTCAAGTTGTGACTGGAATTCGCTAAACAGCAGACAAAGATAGTGGATGATAAATGTGCACAAGCGTCTCTTGGTTGTTGGCCAGAATTGAGTGAAGCAGTCAGGATCTCATATGACATGAATAAGAAAAATCAACTTATGCAAAATCAAAATGAACAGAAAATTGGGTAATGCCAAGGTAATTTCAAGTTCAAAGGTAAAAACCAAAGAAAATTACGTTAACATTAGTACTATGCCTTCTCGAATGTAGCCCTTTGCGGCCCGAGCGGAGAGGTAAAAGATTCACCCATATAGAACAATGTTTGGCCATGTTCCTTTGATTTTTTACTTTTGACCTTGAAACAATCTAGGAATGTGCTATTTTTCACCATTGTATCTTCGCGAATGTGGCCCATATCGGCTAGAGCAATAAGATAAAAGAGTCACCCAAATAAAACAATATTCGACTGAGTTAAGCTTACACCATTTTCCAAATTTTTCTCGAAAATTGATTTTTTTACCTTCAAATAACCTTGGATTGTCTTACATTTAGCATCCTTGTTTCTAAACACAGATAGCCCTTATGAAATCGAGAAGCACAAGAAAACATTAGCCGACTTCAGCAATTATTGCCCGAGATCTGGCTATTTTTATCTGATTTTGCGAGATTTTATTTTTCTAACCTTGAAATAACCTTGAATGAATCTGAATTCAGTTTCCCCAGATATATCTCTCGTCGAGTCAAAGAAAATAAAAGAAATTTAATCCAAAATCGGACTCTTCTTTCAGTTTTTGTGATAAAAAGTGTAAATTGAAAATGGACCGAAGTCTCGAGCATGAGCGCCTACAGTCCTGGTAATTTAAGGGTCCATGACTAGAAACCAGGACACGGGATCTTCTGCTGCTATATCTAGACGTGCATTTTTTACTTCATTTACATGTATACCTCTTCCATCAATACGTTCTCATGGTGTGTGGGCCAGGATAGTGAGGGGTATTGAGCTACATGAAGTGCTGTGTAAACACAAAACAAAAAAGACCATGCACTTGATCGCGATTCTTAAAATAATGAGTTGCATTGCATAGGAACGAATAGTTACGAGTTATGCAGCCATTTTGCGATGTGAATAAATGCGCTATATTAACCTTCGAGATACTTACCTAACTAACTTTTCATGAGAAATTGATTTAAATATTTTTAGCACGAAACTGGATGCTCGAAGTTTTTGGCATTGTTCCACTGACATCAGCGACCGGTGCACTTTTTCTTGTCCTGTTAGCAGTCATTGTTCTCGTTATTCTGGTTCAACGACGAAGGAAAATTGTCGAACAAAGTGAGAAAATACGGACATGATATCTGCTCGATCATTTAGAACGTTTATCTTGTGTTTTCATTTGATATTGTGCTCAGTAAGAAAATCGAAAAGACGTGGCAGGTTAGGTCAATTTCATTCTGGGGTCACAGATCGGGAGGTCTGACAGGTACAGGAGCAAACGGTGGATGGTATTTGAAATTATAATATATTCGTTTATTGGTAAGAAACAGGTAGACACACCGCTATCTGATACATAATAGTAGCCTAATAGTGCGACGAGAAATATTAGAATAGGATGCATCAGTAAATGACCTTTTAAAGTATTGCTTCAGTTTTAAAATTAATTATACTAAAATGTCAAGAAAAGCAAAGCTGTAAAGATAATAGAAAATGATCAGATGGTTGGCGCTTTTGTGGGAGTTTATTCTAACAAAGAGAACTAGCTCAAACAATAGAGCGATAATAATAATAATATAATATAATATTTATTCTTTAATGAAGAGCCTAACAAACACACTGCGCTGTACATGTACATGTTATGCCGAATAAACAATTCACAAGAACACAAATTACAGAAGACATAGATCAACAAAGTTGCAGCCATGCAAGGCGCAAGCTCATTGTACTTTTAGGGAATGAAGGCAGAGCTAAACTCAGGGGGGGCCTAGCGGGAATCGAACCGGGTCCGTGAAGACTTTAGGCAAGAGTGTTATCCATTATACAATCCCCCTACCAACTAATAAGATGGATTACGTGACAGGAAACCGTGTTAAGGTTGAGGGTTAGAACATTTCATATTTGTAAGCAAGTTAAGAGATTCTGGAATTGGAGTGGTGTGGTTAGTTTTAGCGTTTTAGTGACTGCACGATTAGAAATAGTCCTTCAGACCAACCATCTCAATTGTTTCTGGCGATTAATTCAGGAACAGTGAATTGTAGTAATCTAGTTTAGAATGATCTATAGAGGTGGCGAAAGTGTATGCGGTGCTGACAACCTATTTTTACAAAGTGTGAATTAATGAAGTAGTTTAACTCTCACCATCACCGCAGAGAAAGTATAATAAGTATAGTAACCATATTAAATAGGCAAGCATTTAGTATCGTGGTGCATGTATTTTTCTCCCGTAATTTTAGGCGTCGTGAGTTGGTTAGGGTAAGGTTACGCGTCGTGAGGGTCGGTTAGTGTCAGGGTTAGGGTTTGTGTCGTCTTTAGAAAACATCGTACCTTCCGTGGAGCATGTGAAAAATACCGTCCCACGCCCGAAAATACATGCACCACGATACTAAATGTTTGCCATTAAATATAAGGACACGGAGATTATCTTCCAAGAGTGAGACTAATATAATGAAACAATAACTTTTTTATTTGACGTGTTTTCATGCAGGCATGACCTACTTTTAAATTGCTTCCGCAGTTCCGGTACCGAAGACAGTGAAGGATATTGCAAATGCAAAAGTTCTCCGATGGTGTACACAGACGATGACATTTAGCTACATTGATAGAGCGTAGTCTGCGTCTCAGGCGTCTCTGTGCGAGACAGCGTGCGGATCGCTTTTCGGCTCCCGATGCTGGAGATTAATTGTATCGGGCTCGCACGGTCAGTAGAGTGGTACCTTAGCATTTGGCGCCCATTCAAGCGGGCAGCATTGGTATAGGATCTCAGCCGATCAATTCATTTAAAGATAAGTTATGTAGGGTCGAGGCCATACAGTCGCAATAGAAAACGTGTACATTTAGATTGTCAAAAACTGTGTTCAACTACATGTTCAATACTTTTATTGGCTACTTATCCGTTGTTCCTTTTCTGCATCTAACATTTGAATCGTAATCATACTCGTAAAATCCAAATTTCTAAAGCGCTACTCTAAACTAACGATGTGTAACAGCTTATTCACTAGCGCTGAGTCTAGTCAGAAGGGTTGTCCAGGTGAGGATCCGAATCCGGTTGCCAGAGAGCCCACAGACCAAGGCATTCACTTCACTCTCCTACAAGTAGAAATCGGAGAACGATAAAATCTCTAAAATCAGTAATAAAATGTCTAGCTATCAAGTTTTATCTGTTGAACTTTAGCGCATAACTGTCTGTAGTGGTTTTTAATTTAGAATTAATTCAAATCGCGATGCTTGGGAAGCTGTTTGATATGTTTGATAATTGATTTTATGTGAATAGATCGTGCGGTTGAAGAAGTTGAGACGCCTAAAGACGAAGCTCCAACAGTAACAATGCAATAACTTACCAGAGTTTAGAGCTGTCTTGCATCAATGCTAGTGACAACGCCATCTATGAGCCAGTGAGGGAAACAACGTCACGCATGGAGAAATAACGAAAACAGAGTTGATTCGAAAACCAGAGGCCATTTCGCTCCAAATGAAACAATTATTAAATATACCCTAGACTCATGCTTATTGTGTGATTTGTTTCAACTGTAACTCATGAGCATTCTAGCATTAAGTTGATTCCAACATCAGAGGCTATTTCATTCCAGATGGACTTCCGTGTGTAATCCTTTCTTGTTTACATTTCACTCACTTGTTGATTTTAGATAATGTTTCTCTTTGTGACAGATTCTCACTTCAATTCCTCCTTCTGTTTGATCTAAAAACAGCCTTCGTTTATTCGTATTACTCGTATAAAAGAATATTTTCGACATAACTTGGAAAGTGACGTGCACTTTGTGCAAGATTAAATTCGAAGAACTTTGTACAGTTTGCTTTTACTAACACACTTTCTATGCCATTTTAGTCTTTGATGTGATTGGTTCAGCCTGCAATGGTGAACATAATGGAGGACAAACAGAGCAGAGAAGAAATTACAGTATGTACCACAGTAACACGCATCATGCACTGCATTTTAGTGTTCAAGACGTATTTGTAAGCGTAATGGCACACTTTAATACTTACAACAATTCAGAAGTCTCACAGGAGATAATAAACATAATATGCAACTGACTATCTAAAACGAACTGTAACTCCGAAACCAGAACCCCACTAAATTAAGTCCCTTTTCCCAGAAATTTTGGGCGCCACTCTCGGGAGGCGGTTTTACTGATCTAGACTATGAGGCAGGGCCTAAAGTAGTATGTTTTCGATTACAAAGTGTACAGTTGACTAATCAGGATGTACAGTGTGCAGAATGAGTTCTTGATAGATTGGCTCAAGTGAGTTACACACGATTTCATTCTTAACTCTGATAGACTGATAGTTTACCTATTAGTTCAAGTACAGTTTGACAGATTGAGGAAGAGTGTGCAGTTGATATTTCTGACTATTATTTTTCTGAACTAGTATGCGGATGATGTCTCCTTAGCATCACAGATGGCGGAAGTGTTTTTTTGGCGTTAGTCACTACGGGCAGGGAGGTCAAGCCCTAGTTAATCTATACCCAGGTTTAGATGGAGATCAACTGGAGCACAACTGAGACCCAGACCGCTTCTAACTGTCGCACTGGTCAGGTCCTTCCAGGTGCAGGTGATATAATTTAGGTTTGGACACATTGAGATACAATAACAACTAAACAATACAAAATGTGTATCCAGTTAGCAGAAGAACAGTCGCCGATTCGCTATCAGCCGATCCTACGCGGCCTTCCTGCAACTGAACATTTGTCATTCAACGATTCAGCTCAATACCAAGTTATGGGTTGCATGTGTTACGAGGCTCGGACGACCATATAGGTGCCATTAGCAAGAAACTTGAAGCATTCAACATGTTGTGCATAAGAAGAATTCTACGTGTACTATATCATTAAACCGGAACTCAGGAGAACTGACGGCAACAGTGCCAGTCTCTGCCAAAGTTAAGATATTCATCCACTCTTTTATCACTGTCCGACTTGACTACTGTTGCTCACTCTATGTTGGCCTCCCAGCTTGTCGGTTGGGGTGCCTGAACCGGGTCCTGCGCTCTGCCGCACGCCTTTGCGGACGTATCTCCAAATTTAGCCACGTCTCAGGTTATATGCTGGATGTGCTTCATTGGCTCCCTCTACTGCAGCGGATCTCGTATCGGATCATTGCTTTGGTCTGTCGGTCCTTGCTGGGCCTAGCCCCTGCCTATCTACGCGACCTCTGCTGCCCTACCTTGGGTGCTCTGGGTCGTCGCTCTCTCCGCTCTACTGAGCGGGGCGTGCTCATGGTCCCTTTGCCCGCACAGCTACTAAGCAGAATCGGGCCTTCTCAGTGGTTGGCCCCTCCCTCTGGAACGGGCTTCCTGTGATGCTGCGCTTGCATCCCAGAATCCACTCTGAATCTTTCTATACTTGCCTCAAAACTGTCCTTTTCAGCCGTGCTGTGGTCGGGAGCGCTCCTGAGTAGTAACCTTGAAGGGGCGCTATATAAAACTTCGTAATGAATGAATGAATGAATACAGACTGAGCTTTCCACGGCCTTCAGAAATACAGACAAAACAAGTATCTCCAGTGGACTACAATATCCCACGAAAGACTGGAGATGACATCGCGACCGACCTAGAACCACTTGGAAAGTTGGAGTTGAGTCGTGTAGAATGAGGTGACAATCCCTGAAATTCAGCCTTTATGCAGTATGGAGATTGGTAATATCTATTGTTTATTGACACATTGTGACGCACAGATGTCCGACTTTGTATGTGTTCACCCTACAGATATAATAATCGTCAATTAGTGGTAGTAGTTTCAGTTTAACGACACTGTGTGATAACAAAGATCATTAGCGTCGCCCTCCTCCTTCATCCAGGCTTGGCACTGGCACTGTCAGAAAGCTAACAGTGGCGGAGTTATATTATGGATCCACAGTTTAACGGCAGCTTATGACAACATAGGCCGTTGCCGCCGACAAAGATTAGTTTGGCATATTACAGCTCTTATCTTAAACGGAATTTACAAGCTTTAAAGCGTTGAGGGAAAGGATTTAAAGGTGTCTAAACAGAGTAACGCTATCAAAATGACGAAGACAAATATAAATACATCAATATATAGGGCAGAAAAGCGTATTTGTCGGACGTCTGTATCAAAACCGTTTTCGTATACAATTGAGTATTTAACGACATCTCAAAAGAGTTATGTTCTGCGCATTTCAGCAACCACGTTTCCCGTTGGTAACCAACTCCACATTCTTTTTATCTAAATGATTACTACTGTTTATATCCATTGTTTAGCGATAGCTTTTGGTTGCTATAGACTTAACGTCGACCTAGCCTATTTTGATTAAATGCGGCGAATGTTACTAGTTCAGCGTGTTTGACGACACCTTACGGCAACCAGAGCCGTTGACGTCGCCATCGTCCTTCTCGGAGTTGGGTACTGGCACTACCAAAGTACGGACAGTTAGGCTACATAGTTTGATATGCGCCCAGAACAACGAAATTGCTGATTATAACTTTGAAAGTCGATTTAAATGATTCTCTAAGTAGAAAATATCCTGAGTCCTTTGTTAGCATGATTTAGACGGATCATGCGTCGTGCAACTGCTTATTGCTTATATCCAGTTTTCAATTACATCTTGTGACTGCCATGGCTGTTGACATCGACCTCACTTTACAACTGTTTCGGCGTTAGTGGTCTAGCGATTAAACGAAAATTGCGTCATATATATATCATCTAAATAATCAATTTAAAGGTGTTTAAGTAGAAACAAATGAAAGCAATAACATAACATAACATAACATAACAAGGTTTTTAGTGGCTCAGAAGACTTTTCATCTGTGTCAGAGCCATTAGTTTCCATTGTTTAGCGACGTCTTTTGGCTGCCAGGGCCTTACATTAGCCCATCAGTACAGTGCTCCAACATGACTTTTATTTATCATGTCGGAAAGTATTTGTATGTTTACGGGTTATAGCACTTCCAAATACTTAAGACGTAAGAACGTAAGAACATACGCGCTAATTCTACGATACAGCCAACGATCGTTGCGACACCGGTGTCATCTGGTGAATGTCATCATCATTAGCAAATTTCGAGACGGAAGTGAAATTCACCATCTTTTCTTACATTATTTTCTTTTCCTGACACGTGTAAATGACCGACAATGTAATTAGCGATTAAACGCAATAGCTTTATTATATCGTCTGAATAAGCACTTTAAAGGTGTCTGATAAGAAACACACTAATGGTGTATTAGTTTATAATGTTTAACGACATCTTTTGGCAGCCAGTGCAGTGTTTTAACATGATTTTTGTTTAATCACTGACTTCGGTCCATTGTTGGCACGCGAATTTCAACCGACAAAACTTCTCGACCGTTTAACACAGGTTTCCAGTTGGTTAACCAGTCGACAACATTATATGTTAGACCCCAGGTACTTTGGCTTCAAAAGTATGCCATATTTCGTAAATTATGCATTTACGATTTGTTGAGATTCGATGAATACTTGAAGATTAACAGCAGCGGTTCTGGAAGCTGTAAGATGTCGCTAAACACGCAAACAAGTAAACTGATAAATTCTGTTTAAACACCTTTAAATCATAGCTGTTTAACGCAATAATTATAGTTGTCATTTTCGTTCAATTTCTGCGCGATGGCTATAGCCTTTCAGAACCACGAAATATGATAGCACTTTGTAGGCTACGTGAACGGCCTTTAATGCCATAGAAGAGGAAAAGAGCAATCTCATTTTATTAGGTCTATTTCAAACTAACATGAACGCAGTATGATTACAAGTCAAAGCATGAACGGATGATCACAAGTTATTACAGGAGTGGAATTTAACTGTATACGGCAGCTAAGCAAAGGCGCCCATCACATCTTACTACTCATTTTACGAACGCAACTGGCGAACGAAAGGCTGAATCGACCTTTGGGAGGATTGCGGGAAGCGATCCCACGTCAATTATATAATACTGATCTCCTGCTCATTGTGCCAGAGTGTTGCCATTACCCTAAACCCCTCCCCAAAATAGTGTTATGGTTTAAAAATCCCGTCCGAAGCGTGTGTATAGTCCGTCCGAGTCAGTCACTTCCCGTGCCCTGGTAGTGCCAGTACAAAGCCTGGATACAGGAGGAGGGCTACTCTAATCATATCTGTTATCATATTGTGTAGTCTAAAAATCTATGTAAAGTTTTATTGGATAACTCCACCACTGCCGAGTTCGGGTGTTCCAGTTCGAAGCCTGTTTAAAGGAGGAGGGCTACAAAAATCTATATTATGGTCAGACAGCAGCTTACTTAATTAATCGTCCTTGCAGTTATCTCCACGTAGACACCTGTTTATCGTGATTGCCAAGTTCCAAAAATTTAAAATTTTACTAGGTCAATAGGTTAATTTTTTTACTAGGTCAATAGGTAACTGAGTCAATAGGTAACTCCGCCACCGTTTGTACTTTATCAGTGCCAGTCCCAAGCCTGGATGGAGGAGGAAGGCGACGCTAATGATCTTTGTTATCACACAGTGTCGTTAAACTGATACTACTACTGTCAATAGGTCTTTCATAACCGTGACGCCAATCGCGGAATCTAATGGAAGATAATATAATAATATTCGTTTATTGGTATGAAACAGGTAGACACACCGCTATCTGATAATGACAACCACATATAGTATATTATAGACATATGCGAAGCTCCGCCCCTTTCTGTGTAATTAGGTCAAAAAGCGCCACCTGGCTGCTCTGGGGTTAGAAACTTCGCGTGGATGGCATTATTATATAAGAAGGATGGGAAGAGGAATGAGGAGGAGGCCAAAGAGTGCAGAGGACGGGAAGAGGAAGGAGAGGAAAAGGCCAAAGAGTGCAGAGGACGGGAAGAGGAAGGAGGAGGAGGCCAAAGAGTGCAGAGGACGGGAAGAGGAAGGAGAGGAAAAGGCCAAAGAGGCCACTTTCTCCTCCTTCCTCTTCACCTTTGTCCTCTGCACTCTTGGCCTCCTCCTCCTCCTCTCTTCCTGTCCTCTGCACTCTTTGGCCTCCACCAGAGTCCACCTCATTCCTTTTCCAGTCCTCTGCACTCTTTGGTCTCCACCTCATTCCTCTCCCCGTCCTCTGCACTCTTTGGTCTCCACCTCATTCCTTTTCCAGTCCTCTGCACTCTTTGGTCTTGTCCTCGTCATTCGTCTTCCTGTCCTCTGCACTCTTTGGCCTCCACCTCATTCCTCTCCCCGTCCTCTGCACTCTTTGGCCTTTTGCTCTCCTTCCTCTTCCCCTCCACTGCACTCTTTGGCCTCTTGCTCCTCCATCATCTTCTCCTGGTAATCCTCATTCCTTCTTCTTCCTCTCCTCCTCCTCCTATTTCCCTCCTCCTGCACTCCTTAGCCTCCTTCTTTCTTCTTTTTCTCTGTTATTTCTCTTCCTACACCTCATCTTCCTTCTATTCCCATTTAGACTCCTACACTTTTTCTCTTCTTAATTTCCCTTCTCCTATATTTTCCTCTATTTCACTCCTCCTCCTCCTCTTCCTCCTCCTCCTCCTCCTGCTAATCATCATCCTCATCCTTCTTCTTCTCCTCTTCTCCTCCTTCTTTTTCTACTTCTTCTATTCTTCCTCCTCCATCTCATTCTTCTCCTCCTCTTCCTTCTTCTCCTCCTCTTCCTTCTTCTCCTTCTCCTCCTCCTCCTCCTCCGTCTTCTTTTACTTCTTCTCCTCTTCTTCCTCCTACTTTTCTTCCTCTTCCATCTCTTCTTTCCTTTCACATTATAGTAAGTATTGCTACAGTAAACGACAACCCAACCCTTGTGATTAGACGCCATCGTCGTCTTTCTAACCCCAGCGTCGGTAGGTGGCAGGAATGTTACCATTGATTACAGAAATTTGCACGTTAAGAGGGTTGAGCTTCGCATATGTCTATAATATACTATATGTGATGACAACCGTGGTAATAGGAAAGTTTAGAATGAGTGTAGTGTTTTTAGTTATACAATGTCAGATTAGCCTATATCACCGAGAGAGCTTCAATTTAGGACTCTAGGGATAAACTGTCTATCGTCTTTCTGAGGCATTGTGTAGTTATGTGGACGGTGTCGTAGATGATATTTGATGTTAACAACAAGAGGAAATAGTCCTCGAAGAACGTGGTGGTCACATCTGATGACGGCAGCCAAGAGACTTTAATTTGTCAGCATGTTTGGCCATGTCCTCTGCCGTGGGAGAATCATCCTTGAGGTATCCCGTTCTTCGTAATCTCCTCAGAAATCTCTCAATTCTATCCTATTATTATTATTATTATTATTATTATTATTATTATTATTATTATTATTATTATTATTATTATTATTATTATTATTATTATTATTATTATTATTATTATTATTATTATTATTATTATTATTATTATTATTATTATTATTATTATTATTATTATTATTATTATTAATAATAATAATAATAATAATAATAATAGTATTATTGTTATTATTATTATTATTATTATTATTATTATTATTATTATTATTATTATTATTATTATTAATTATAAATCATCATTATTATTATCATTATTATTACTGTACTGCTATTATAATGCATTTATTAAGCACAACTATCCAATGACCCATCATCAATTAACGATGCAGAGCAATTGTGACTAAAGGACTTGCTCAAGGTACCTATACAGTAACCGACTCAGAGGAGGAGGTTCGAACCCGTACTCTCCACATTACAAGGCGACTGCTCTAACCAATAGGCTACAGTGACCCACTCAATCAATCAGACCCTCTATAATGCAGAACATTTATTTTAAAAATCACCATTAACACACACAAACGTGTGCGCACATCTATGTACCTTTGCAATAAGTAATTGTAAATTTATAAGAAATTTCTCAGCGCCACTCGAAAGCTCCTTCAGGGATACCAGATAATAGACTTGCGCCTGTATGAAGCATAAATGCGATATATGAACGTTTGATGTACAGACCCAGCGCTCTAATGTGTAAACTACGCTACCACACAACAGACTTACGTTCAGTGGACTTCAACAGTAACTGACAAACCTGATGTAGGGAGAGTTTTTGCCAATGTGATATTTTGCTCCTGGGTCGAAATCCTCTTCGGATCGAG